>JACDJE010000301.1:484048-545223 GCA_016647715.1 Pavo muticus
CGCGGGCGGGCGGCGCGGAGGCGGAGGCGCTCGCTGCCGGCCGGGTGCTTTTCGCTCGGGAGGGATCTGCAGTCCCGCAGTTAGAGCCGGCTCCAGGACGTTTTCCTTGTGAGGAAGGGGGTGGAGGTAGGGGTGGGGGAAATCAGAGTCGGTGGGTGGGACTGCAAGGAGTTTCGGGCTCTTTTTTTTTTAATATCTATATCTGTATCGAACGGTGCGGTGGATGAGAAGCTATCGGGCTGCTCAGTGCGGGATGCGGAGAGAGGCTGCCGCGGGGCTGGGGCCGGGCGCCGGCTGAGGGGGCACGGGGCTGCGGTACGCGGTCCCCGCGCCGAGCCGAGCCGAGCCGAGAGGCCGGGGCCGCACGCCAAGGCCCGGAGGGGCGGCCGCGGAGCTGTCAAGCGCTCCCGTGCTCGTCAAGGCGTGAGCACGCTTTGAGGCAGCAGCGGGGAAAGGAGGGCGCCGGGGCCGGCGGTGGCCCCGGCCGCTGAAGCTGGCTGACAGCCTGAGCCCGCTCCCTCCCGTGAGTGTCTCCCCGGGAGCCGGGTGCCCTCCGGGAGGGGACTGGTGATCGGCCCAGGTGTCTCCGAGCGCAGCGGGCAGAGAGCGGGCTGTGCCCGAGGGACTGTGTCCCGCAGTGGGGGGTGCCCTCCCCAGAGCCACCGGCCCCACGTCCAACTGCACTGCGGGGCCGGGGGGGTTTCTGCTTGCTCCTACCCCAGCGCCGAACAAAGACCTTTCAGTCCACGGTGGGTGCATAATTTGAGCTCTGAAGTGCATGTGGATTTCTGTCTCTCTGTCTGTCTATCTACCTACCGACCTGACTATCTGTCTACCTACCTACCTACCTATGCACCCACACATCCACCCATCCGTCCGATTGTTTCTGTATACACGCAGGCAACACACACACACACACACACACACAAGCACATGTGTGAGACTCCTTCTGTCTTTGTATTTTATTTATTTATTTATTTATTTTCTGGGCTAGGGAAAAGTACGACCCAGCAGTACGCACGAAAAGCAGGAATAAACACACCCGTAAAAAGAAACGAAACGCTTATTCCTATGTTCGTAACTCGTAATGAAACGCACATGCCATTGGTACCGATTTTTAAGAGCGCTTGATTTATGGAGCCGCGTTCGGGTCGATCCGGCAGGATGCTGCCATCAGCCCGAACTGCCCGCTGCCCTCCACAGCCCGGCAGGCGACCCGACAGCCTGTAAAGAGACGGCACCGCTCTCTGCTTTTTCAAGCGGGAGGAAAAAGCGGTAATAAATAAATAAATATACCCTTCTAATACAAACGTAGCCTTTTTTTTTTTTTTCTCAAAACCGTAGGAAATTACTATCCTACAAAGTTTTCCGTCTATAAATAGTTCGAATCTTGAAACAAAAGTTTTAAACCACACGCCAGATGCCGGGATGCTGGCGGTTTCCCTTGCTGTGTGACATAATTATAAGGTCCGAAAGCAAAAGCTATAGAAGTATAATAATAATACTAAGGCGACTGCTGAAGGGAAATACAAGGAAAGCGATGGCTGCTTTATTTAGAGCTAGCTGCTCAGGGATCTGCTGAGCGCTGCCCCGCGCCCATGAGAACTCGGCGAGGGGACATAAAGGTTCCCCTTGCCCGCCCCCGGTCACTGAGGCCGAGGCCGCGGGGCTATTGCAGCCCAGCAGAGCAGAAGGGAAAGGGATCAGGAGGTGAAAGGCGACAAAGCGCAGCTCGGCACCGGCGCACGTCTCCCGGTCCATCCATCATCACCCGTGGGACGCTGCCGGCCGCCCCCGGCCCCACGGACCCGGGAGTGGCCCCGGAGCGCCCCCGGAGCGAGGCGGGCACTTCGCGGTGCTCGGGGGTTAAAGAACGAGGAGTTATTTCGGTGCTCAATGGAGAGAAGCCTAGCGGACTTGTGGTGTTTGTCTTGTGGGTAAATGGACTTCTCTGGCTTACTAATGGTAGCTTTAGAAGATTAAAGCATAGTAGAGCCTGTTCGAGCATTATCTGTCTGGTTCTCCTCTCTGGAGAGGAGGATGCTTCCCAAGCCGTTAGTCTGTAAGCTCCTATGGACCGTCAGTTCATTTTGTCCGAGCTCTCTATCTCCTCTTGGCCGTGCTCGTCCTCCGAGCTGCCGGTCCCTCCGGGATGACGGCCCGGCCCGGCCCGACCCGCCTGCCCTGCCGGAGGGCTGCGAGCAGAGCCCGTCCCAGGCAACGGACACTGCGAGCTGCGCAGAGTGAAAAAGGCACCCGCGGTTGGGCACAATAGCCGGGAAGAAAGTGAATTTACTGCAGACAACACCCAGAATTAGTTTAAAGAACATAAAAAAAGGCCCTTTCTAAAATCGATTCCTGTGCTGTAAGCATGCTCTGAGATACAGCGATCATCTTCTGTGTGCTCGGGCACTGAGAACGTTGTTACAACCAGCAGCGATCAGTGTCCGACTTCTCAAAAAAGCAAAGGGACTTTGGATAGAACAGGCGGCAGTCGGGTGATTGATGCATATTAATGCTGCGGACGTATTTTGGTAATCCAATTACATATTTAAAGTATACAGCTGCCATTTAATAATATCGATGTAATTAGTATAAATATGTAAAAAAACGGGATTATAAACATCATATATAATAGTGTTTGGCACTGTTTCTTGTAGCGCATGTCTGAATGGACATGTGTCCATGCACAGATATGTATTTAGCTGCTTTATCTGAAGAAGACAGCGCTGTTCTGGCTTTCCATTTGTTCTGCTTTCACTGCTCATCTTTAGGGTTGGGTGCCTTCAGTAGCAGCACGAGAGTCGGCTCTTAAGAAGCTTATTTCAGGGATTATCTGCTGATGCGTAAACAGAGTTAATTCAGTTATTTGCTAAAAAGTGATTGGGAATAGCATGTAAGAGTGTGTGTGCGTAGTAATAAACCTTCGGAGCAGCTAAGTATTCTAAGACCATAATATAGCAAATAATGTATGTTAGCCAGTAGGTGTTACAGGCAGGTTACAAAATGTAGAGGGAGAAAAATGACTGCATGTTTTGGATCTGTTCTGCTGGTGCTGTCATTTCCTTACAATTCTATAATTCCTATAATTCCTTCACAACAGGGCTTCTCCCTGTTTGTGGGAAGAGGGTTAGAAGAAGCACATATTCTTCATAAGCCTACAGGAAAGGACTGAGGTCTAATTCCTAAAGATTAGGACTGCTGAAGATGGTCTGTGAAGCTTGTTTCTGAATGTGGGCAGTGTAGGAGGAAGCTGCACAGAGAAGAGCGAGCTGCTCTTGGCTCCTAGGTTCAAGAGGATGGTGGCAGAACATCTCTGCTCTGCTCCTCAGTGTGGCTGATGCTCTCACATTAACTATCACAGCTGGAGTCACCATCTGGCCCCCTCCTCCCATCTCGGTTAGACCAGAGCTGTTCTGGCTTCTGAGTTAAAACCTACTGTTGTCAGAACAGGATTGTCTCTGACTCAATCCCTGGGTTGCGGTGTAAATCCATCATTTCCCTGCTCTTGCACGGTGTTCATCTTGTTGCTGGGGCTGTGCATGCTTTAGGGCAAGTTTGCTCTCAGCCTCTATTTGTGCAGCATCCAGAGTGCAAAGAGAGCTCTGCTGACATCTTTAGATAGATAGATAGATTTTTCTTTTTACATAGAACTGTAATAATACTTATTTAGAAGAGCATCTGGAATAAAACTTCAACTGTACTGCTTCCCAGCAGATGCGTTGGCTTAGATTCAGAACAGGTGAACCCTGAAAGCATATTGACTGTTTTCGGGATCTCCTAAAGGATCTTTTCTTTTGCTCAGTAAGAACAAGAAAAATAGAGCAGTTTTGTGTGCTGGGCTGCCATTATTGCTGTGAGCGTGGTTTACCTGCTCGATGTAGGCTGCTTCTAATGAAGCTGCCACATAAAACCAGGAAAGTGACAGTGATATGGCTTCTTAGTAGCCCTAGCAGATAGTTTACCATTTCTCCAAAATGCCCAAATGAAAATTCCCTGTCTAAAACCGAGAGCTCTGATAAGTGTGTGGGCAGCCTCCCTCCTCCCTGCCCACTTCAGGGCAAACACACCTGTTCTGGATATCCCTGAATTCAGGTGTGTTTGGATGTACCCCCTGTTCTCACTGCTTTGAGACAAGCAGGTTCTGGGGATTCCTTTTCAAGCACATCTTAAATTTTAAGAAGTCATGACAAGTAATTACAAGAGAAGGTGGCAGCATCCAGAATGTGTAGGATGACAGCCTGGAATTACTACATGTGTTGCATTGCTAACGTAATATTACAGGTGGGTACAAAGCATCATTAAATATTCAGATGAGCAGGTCAGATTAAAAGCAGATACGCTAGCACATTAAGCAGGGAACAAGGCTAATCCCTCAGAAGACAATATTTCAAAGGTGGTGTTAAAGAGCCAGACAAAGAAAGCTGCAATTATATAGTTAGACTGACAAACACAGTTATGCAATGGAAAAAATGCACCATGTATACCTCATAACGTGGTATGATAAAGGTATGATGGTGCCAAGTGTTTTCTCAGTGCATGCAGCTGCAAAATTCAGGCTGAAATCCTGCCAGTGAGATTCCCCAAAACACCACAACTTAATGCCATAGCCCTCCCAGGTCACCACAAGCAGCAGAAACTGGGTACCAGTTCTAGATCAAAGGTGCTCTGCAGACGTGCTGACACCAGGCATTGCGGAACTGGTTAATGTTGCAAGCCTGATTTCTTCAGCCCAGAACCTCTGCAGGTCATTTTGCACACAGTGGACTCTCAGCAGTTTTTTGCTCATGCTGGTGAAACACCTGCTAGCTACTGACATAGTCTTTTGTAACTCCAGGTCTGCCTGTCTGATTGACTCTTCTCATTATTTTTTTTCTTCTTTCTTCCTTGACGCTTCAGTGCCCTGCTGAATAGCATTGCTCCAACCCACCCCAAGTCAGGCCCATAACTCCCATAGTATGACATTCACACTCTACATGTAAGCACTGCATAGGGACCAGCCTCTGATCATGAGAACTGTGACTGAAATATCCATGCATGAGAGCAAAATATCCACGACTTCTGGGATTTTTCTGTGCACCTGTGAAAACAGCAAGCAAACTTGCCACTGACAGCTGCAAGGTGAAGCTAAGACAGGCCAGGGGCTCAGGCATGCTCTGGAAGCAGAGCCATGGAGGCAGGCTGCTGGAGAACAGCCTCTAGTCCTTTAGGGGCTATTGGCTCCTTCCCCACCTCTTTTACTTTCCCTTCAGTCCTGCCCTGAAGGTAGAAGGGGATATGTTTTCCCTCTTTTGTGAAAGAGTGCATAGGACTTGGTGGTACTTCAAGACAGCACTTACATATTTGTTCTTGCTAAAATACATGACTAAGGAGCATTTCAAGTACTTCAGGTGGTGCAAAATGAAGAGATTCTAGATACAGAGAGGTAGAGAATGTTCTCAGTGGGTTTCTCTGTCCATATGCAATGTGTTTCTGTGACTTCTCTCTTCTGTTATGGCCCGAGTGCTGTTAGGACAAACCTTTATACAAGGAACTGAATTGAATATTTCCATGTTTCTGTTCTGTCCTATCTCTCCTCTTTAATACCGTTTTCTTGACCGTGCAATTAGCTGCAAGTTTGCTGCCTTGTTCAGTGCTGCCTTGTTCAGTAGAGACAGTTTCTGTCAAGTTAAGACAGCTATGAACAAAGCTGTTTCTCTCACCATTAAAAAATATTGATTCTACAAGGATTTGACAGCAAGATAATTATCTTCTGTTAAATATTTTATAGCCAATTATACCTTCTTTAGAAAATCTGAAGACAGGCCAAGTTAGAGAGCTATTTTATCTTTTTCTGGAAATAGTTATAGCAGTGGATACAGTTTGTACCCACTTCGCAGCTACAGCGCTGTACATCTATTTTCTTTTCAGCCTATGCCTGTGGATCAGATTTCCCTTGTGGCAGAAACCCACAAAGAATAAAATCCATGCTTCTGCAAAAATCCCACTTAAGCATCATGGTGACATGGTCTTTGTTCCAGCTCTGTGTACAAGGTCAAGTTTCACCCTGAACTCCTAAGTAATTAGGAAAAGGGACATCCAGTGGTATAGCAAGTGTGCAACCGAGGGCAAAATCTAGCCTCAGGCACTTAACATGTGGCAGGAGATCTTTCCCCTGTGAAGTGGCACCAAGCCCACTGGTCACTCCACTGCATCCCACATTGCTTATCTGAGGTAGGGCCACCCTGCTGCTCGCCAATGACACCTTTTCTGAAAACTTCTTGAAGCCTGGGGACTTTCCTGGCAGGTTTGTGGTTTTGGTGCAAAGCACAAAGGTAATGCTGATGATTTACTCCCACCAGAACACACCCAGAATGCCCAACAAAGGCCTCCAGAAGAGTTTCCTTCTGTTTGACCACCAGTGTAGATCTCGTCTTTTCAGTTCTGAAGGCCTAGGGTTTCTCTCCCTGAGGTTGTAATCCATCCTATGAACTGACAAAACAGGAACAACTTTCCTGCAGCTGATGGAAAACCATGCCTTAAGCAAGCCCAGGGCTGCTTCTCCCAGCATTCATCCTGCAGCTCAGCACAGGCTGCCTCATTACACAATTTGGAGTGAGTGTGGCCATATTTCCCAGGAATATGCAGCAAAAGCTAAATTAATAGGAGGCTATTCCCCTGTGTCAGACAGAGCCAGAAATCTGTTCTGTGGACTACTGAAAAAATCATTGTGGCCTCTGGTGCTAGTAAGAGCTGACACAAAAACAAAACCTTATTTAGTTTTTTGAGAGAAAAGCATTTCAAAAGCATCTGTTGATTATGTACAAGGCACCTGGAGAGAAGCATAAGCCATTAGGATAGAAATTGCTGCCTGCCTCCATGTAGGGCCTGGAAAACAACTTGAAGGGCACTTAATTTAAATTGTTTAAGCACTGCAGTTCTGGGCCGGGATATCATATCCACCCTCCTAATCTTTCTGAGGTAAGACATATTTATAAAACGTGGCTGCTATTTATTAATAGTTGGTTTCATGCAAGGATTGTAAGCAAATTAGGCCTCCCAGCACTCAGGTGAGTGGGGCAAGGATCATTTCACCTGTTCTGGGGTGGGAAGCAGTGGCTGCTAGGCAGTGCACTGAGTGCCTGTGGGACCAGCACCCACCTGAGCATCCCCAGCACAATGGGGAGACATCTGAAACAGTCCAAGGGCATCTCCAGCTGGGGAGAGCCTCCCTAAAGGTGACACGTTTTAGTTTGTGTTACCAGGCTGCAGGGCATTGGCTGGTGGCAGGCAGGACACAGTTAAGGAGCATGGAGGGATGGCAGCATCTCTCATGACTCCCCTGGCTGCTGGCCAGTGAGCCATGTGACTCTGAGGTTAAAAGAGTCCTCTCAACCATGAGATGCTTTCATTTTTTTTTTCTCCCTCTGGTTCTACCTTTTCTTTTCTGAACTTAAAAGAAAACAAAACGTACCCACAAAACTTTCCACATTAAAGTTGTATTGTAGTCCAGTGACTCAGGGAGAGAAATTGAAGGGGAATGAAGAGGGAGGGGAACATTTCTGAATCAGACCTGTTGTGCTGAGCCTTAAATTGGGGAGGGTTTTTCTGGATGGAGGACAATACAGGGAGCCAGGAGCAGAAAGCAGGGCTTAAATCCATTCCCTACTGTTAAGGGCTATAGCTAGCTCACACAGGGTAGCTTAGATCCAGTGGATTTTGATGCTATCAGATGGCTTCGTCTGATTCATAGTACATTCCTTTTCCTCCAGTCCCATGGCCTTAAGGGGTACATCGCCTAGTTTTACAGTTTTGGGTTGCCTTTCTTTATTGGCACCTCCCACCCCAGCATGCGAGCACTGCCCATAGCAAGGAGACTGGCACATCCCGTGTAGGCTTCCTGGAGTTTTTTATTCCTCTCCCTTCTGTCCATGGGGAGCTGTGCCAAGAGTGGGTGCTCCTGAGGGTGGAATGGGGTCAGGTTATTGTTGTTGTCACACCAGTTATGTTGTAAAAGATATATCAAAGGGGAAGTTCTTGCACTATGACCTAAAGGTCACTAGGCTCTGGATTAGTCTAATCTCCATACATTTGTTCCCCAGACAGATCCTTTTGACTGAGAGTAACTTACCTCTGGGCTCAGGGCTTTGTCTTGTGTTTTGTATCTCCCTTGTGCCTGAGGAGCTTGGCAGGCCTGGCCCGGCCAGGGTCTGCTGACTTCTCCTGCTGGCACCCATCCAATTATTGTGGAGGACGGGCTTTACACCTTGAGCTGGGGATAAGAGTGAACATGAGGGGTGACAAGGACTTGCACACAGTGGCAACACGCACAGCATGACCTCACCTGGATATACCTTGAAGTCTCTGCACTGTTTTCATGGCCAGGGCCCTTTGGAAGCTATAAAGCCTGTGTCTTGCTTTGGCTTTGTCCTTTTCTGGGAGAAAAGGGCAGAACATTTTGAAAATTCCCAGCAGGAAGCTTTGAGTTGTAAACTCAAACGTAGCTGTGCTTCTGAGCAGAGCAAGGGCATCATCTCAGTGCCAGTACTGGATTTTAAGAAATGCACTGGTGTGCCAGCCCTTACGTGCTGTGCTCCTCTCTCAGCCCAGCCCCTCATCAGGGCTTGGCAGGTGGCACCAGCTGAGATACTCATGCCCCCAGGGCAAGACAGGCAGGAGATGCAGCCAGGCACTCCCAGTCTGTCCGTGAGTGTAATTTCTGTACTAACCACACCCTCAAGTGTTGTCTTACTGCAATTAGGAAATTTGCTCAGTTTAGGTCAAGTACTTCTACAAGGGTGCTCTTCACACCTGGCAGGTGCTGGTGTGGCAGAAGCGTGTGGACACCTGGGGTTAGGCAGGGTGCTGTGCTGAGTGGGATCCCTGCTGCTGGTAGGGAGAGCTCCTTCTCACCGCTTGGTTCTATGCTTGTTCCCAAGCCTGGGGCTTCCTCTTCCAGCTGCAAATGAAAACAAATGGAAATAACTACCCAGGAGCAGGCACAAGGTGTATCACAGACAAGGACCCTTTAACGGTTAGCCATGTTTCCCTTATGGAATTTTCATCTTACAGAGAGGACTGTAAAGCTGAAATAGATGAGGAATGTACCGCAGCAAAGACCAAATGGCAGCTCCTTGTAGACAGCAAATGCCTTGCTTTTGCAGGCTGGCTGGCATTTCAGCCCTGATGCAGGCAAGTATGAAGGCTAGGCATTAAATCAGCTAGGGTATGAAGAATACCTAACAGACGGGTTTCTACCTTCTTATTAATGACTTGGTGTGACAATGTCTGGTGGATGATGAGGATCTCAGGCTGCCACTGAGGTGAATATGAAAGGGGGACTTCAGCTCACATCATTTACTCCCTGTGTCTTTGTCTGGTCAGAGCAGTCATCGCTTACCATGAACTATGGCTCCTGGTCTGGCCATGCTCACCTTGGCTGCAGGAAGGGAGAAGTCTCGCACCTCGGCGCTGGGCAGTGTTTGTGATCTTTGTCCTGCGTTCAGCCAGGCAAGATGCTGCCTCGCATGTGTAAGCTGAAATTTTGGCTCCATCCAACCTTTTTCTGAATTACTGCAGGCCTCACCTCACTGCATTTTGCTGTTTATTGGAAAGACGTGGCAAAATTCATCAGCTCACTATAATGAAGGTTTCCTTTGTTGGCTAAAGGTAAATCAGGGGGCCTGGCATATTTTACCTTGCTGGAAAAGGAAAGCACTTTCAATGCTAACAGAAGACCTGTTTGCTTTTCTTCATCTTGCCCAGATATGTTTTTTTGAGGTCTATTAGATCTTTGCTTACATGATAGTTGCCATTGTATGCCTAATTGGAAATCAGCATTAGCTTGCTGACAGTGGCTGGCATGGATTGTGTTCCTTCTAAGACATCTTTTGAGATAATTAAAGCGATGACTGACAACATAGCACAGCAAAAGGAATGTTTCTAAACTGGAGCTGCTTCCACAGCTTGCTTGTACACATTTTCTTAAATGCAATCCCAGTATAACTACACTGAGTCTGATAAATTCCCTGGAAATCAGTCAAACCCCTTATTTTTTTTGAGAATTGATCCTGCAAGTCTTTCTGTTATGAACTCTCTATTCCATTCATATTCAAACACATGCACAAGAATATAGTGCTTATGAAGGGTGCCTGAATCACTGTTCTGGAAAATGAATTCTTCTCCTTACCCGCAAACCAGCACAGCACAAACAGAGGGTGTGTGTGCTTCCCCACTCCACCCCATCTCTATGTCTCATCCATGACCTAGAGGGGCAACCTCTAGCTAGGCATCAGCGGGTGGCTCACTCTCTGTACTTATTTAATCCTTGGCCAACCTGCTAAGGCTGCCAATAAGGGTGCCAATTGTGGTGGTGGTTTCTGTGATGTGGATAGTTGTCCACTGGGAACTGGATTAAGACCATCAACTCATTTCAAATACTCTAGGCCACAAAGCATCTGCCAAACGGTAACCATTTTTTGGTCACTACTGACTTGGGTCATGTTTGGATCAGCGATGAAAGGCTCCATATCCCAATACCATCCCCCAAGCCATACAGTTTCCCAGAATAATTTCTTTAAAGTAGGAAAAACAGTATTTATTACCCTAAATTCTCCTTTGATCTGTTGTTTTCAGTGTGCATTTCACCCTTTAAGGTGCTTAATTTTCATTACTGTGTTGTAGAGGATTCAGGCACTGGGAGAGGTGCTGGAAGATGGCAGGTGGCAGATCCATGTGGTGTGATACAAAATGATCTGTCAGAGGGTAGATACACACCCTGGCACCTCAGCTGGCATTGAATTTGGACTCGAAACTGATCTTACATCTTCAGGCTTACTACACCATCCCTCAGCAGGAAAACTACCGTTAGATAGAAGATCACACTGCTTTCTTGATTTCTCTTTTTCTTCCTCATATACTTAAATATATATAGAAGAGAAATTGAATCAGTGAGCTTTGCTGGTAGCTCTTCCAGCAGCTAATTATATTGTCTGTGATCCCTTTTGCCACAGTCTCTAAATGTACCACAGACTTGTGTGTATGCCCCTTAGCATGCCAGGTTATTGGGAAATGCCTTATTTCCCAGATATTGAGCTGTAGGATGCAGGAAACAAATCATTTGGCTCTAACCACGCAGTCCAGCAGGACAGGGAACTGGAGGGAAGCTTTCTTGATCTCAGTGCAGCCTTCAAACCTTCACCAGTTCTCTTCAGCCTACCTGAAAGTGGAGCCAAGGCCAGCTGTAGCTGGCAATGAATAAGATTGCCTCCTGTACCAGTGTGCCCTGAAGAGACTCCCTCCCAGAAAACACTTGGGTGGGTTGCATGTTGCCAGCACACTGAAGGAATGGCACTGTGGCTTTTCTTGGCTGATATGAAGCAGTGCAATGTTCTTACCAGCTCTACCTTGAGCTGAAGAAAATCCTAAGAGTTGACTTCTTTTCCTAGGGGGAAATTTACATTTATGCTAGCATGATGACATTAATTTCTTACATTAGTTTCTCAGAACAGTGAGTCATTCACCTTCTTCTCTATTAGACCTGGAAGCAAAGCAAGCTGTGATACCAAAAGAGTGATAGTTAAGATAAGATAGTTAAGAGTGATTGCTAAGATAGAAAAATCCAGACAAATCCATTGCAGCAATGGATGGTCAGATGCAACAGACAGGGGTGAACAAAACGATGATATTGTGTTAATTGTGAGACTGTGGTATTATCTACTATCTATCATACAAGAAAAATGTCACGAACATCGTATCAGAAGACATCTCATAGAGGTTTATTGTTATTAGACTGTGAAGTATATTATTTTGAATTTACTTATATTTAATTTAAAATAATAAACAAAAATATGTTATTTCATATATCCTTTCATTGTGAAGAATTGTTTCTGTTAAGAGAAATAGAAGGAGATTGGAAGAAGTAGGTATAAGATTATGTTTGAAAGAACATATACAGAGATAAACGTTTTCAATTCATAATTCTTTAATTCTTAAAAAAAAAGTATCACTACAAAGCCTTCTTTTTATAAATTTCTCTGCTTATTTGGAGCCATTTTATACTGAGTTTCTATTTCCAGAATAGAAGCTTCCCTCCAATAGCTGCTGAGGCTTAAGTTCAAGAAAACATATGGAGAAATACAAGCATACAGAGTTAAGAGAACTTGTAGTTACATGCCTATATTCAAGCAGACCACAACCTAAACCTAGAAAACATCGGACATACACAGGGCCTATACGTTCATACATTCTCTGAACACAAAGGGATTTCAACATGATTAACTCTTTCCTAAAGCAAGTTCCAAAGTTTCCAAAGTTAAATGGTTGCTCTCAGTTTTTAACAAACTCCAAAAGTGAGCCCAAAACATAGCAAGCCAGAGAAATCTCAGCTTGGTGTGCATGGGTCAGACTTTTCCTTTTAGCCCAAAGGCTGCATGCAAGGACAAAGTGTCTGTTCCAGGTGCTTTGGGATGTAGGGGCTGGAAAATCCAACAGGAAGGAGAGCAAGCAAACCAGGAGGAGAAAAGGGGAAGGAGTTCAGCAGCAGGAAGGAAGAAAAACAGAGGTAGAGGAAGCATGAAAAACAGAAGAGATGGTACTGGAGAATGAAATGTGCTTTAGGATGGTTTCCAGAGGAAGGCAGTTCTTAGGAGGCCCAGTGTTTATCAGAATCATCGTTTAGCCTTTCTTGTTGATCAAAGCCCCACCAGTTGGTCAGAAATTTAATCACCTGGGAGCATGTCTTTTGCAACTCAAAATGAGGACTGTAGTCAGGAGAGGAGCATAACTTGGAACCAGGAGGCAAGCACAGAGATGGGAGACACGATCAGAAAGCATGGGCAAAGTAGCTCAGGAAGCCAGTCTCAGGCAAGAGGCTTTGTACCGTGCCATTGAGGCTGATTTGTCCCATGTAGAGGACTGACTATCACTGGTCAGGAAGAGACAACAAAGGACAAGGCAGGACATGCTGGTTGCTAATTTCAGTGAGAGAAGGATGATCCCCCTTTTGAGGAGGGGGCAGGGGCAGAGATGCAGGGGAAGGCATGTAAAAGAGGTAAGAGACAAAGCGGAGTTTACATCAGTAAGAGAATTTGGCTTTGGAAGAAGATTTTCTGCATGGCTGCTCCACATAAATTGTGCTTAGCTTTGCAGATTTTGGGGTCTCTGACAAGGCTCTTGAATGTAAACTCCCAAGGACAATTTCACTATTTAGCATTCCAATTTGCTACTATCCACTAAACCTAAAGCTTTTTGAGGGTGCACTTTCAGGTTTAGAAATTTAGTGATTCTCTAATAATAATGGTTAACATGCACACAGATTAAAGGATTTCATTGGTGAATACCAAGGTACTAGGGAGAAAATGCCCTGTCTGGCCTGTGACTCCATACCCCAGTTTGTGATGTCTGTATTAATAGCATAATATCACAATTCTTCCATTACAGCAAATGCTGTGTAATACCAGTGTGCTGGAGGCAAGGGGGATGGCCACTGTGCAGGGAAGCTCCATGGAAAGCTTTTCCTTCGTCTAGAGCATGAGTTCATTTCAAAAGCCAGGCTTTCAGAGGGTATAACATTGTTTGTGTGCAGCCAAACCATGAAGGATTTTCTTCTCAAACTAAATTCAGCTCTTTTCTTCCCATCTCAAGAACTCTCTTCAATTTTTCAGTAGATGAGGATCCTGTTTTTTAAATATGTATAGAAGCTATTGCTTGACAGGGAGTAGAGAATCCTGGCTTTTGTAATATCCATGCACTATTGGGATGCAGTTTATTAATTTTTCAAGTATTTGGGGATATATCTTCATTTTTAATTTTTATTTTTTAATAAAACTGGATCCAGGCCCACCCATATTTCACATTTCTTTCTTCTTTTCTGTTTTCTTCTTCATGAACACACACACATATGTGTGTGTGTGTATATACGTATAAGGAATATAGAAAGTCACATAAGAATGTCCATTAAGACTTTGAATGATTTTTTAATCTTCTTTTTTACTCTGGTGAGTTCTCTTTATAGTTTGAATTGAAATCGGTGTCTCATATACACATTATTTCAATATAAGTCACACAAGCTCATTCCTAAGATTTCACTCAGCAGTTTTCACTAAAGGCATATATATAAGTAGACCAGGACAATGTTAATGCAAGCTGGCTATTGTATCTCATCCTTGTGAGGAAGTGAATTAAACTCCTGGAGATAAACAGAGCAAGGCTGTCATCTGAAATAAACTATCTTATCAGACTAAAATCAATGCAGCTATGCTGATTTGAATCTTGTCCCCAGTTATACAATCCCAGAGTTGTATTATTCTTTTTCTTCCTCTCTTCCATTCTGTTCACTATTTTTTCCTCTAACAAAATGATTAAGATAACTGGTGGAGAAACACAGGACACTGAAACAAGGCTCAGAAGCCACCGATGGTCTCTCTAGGTGGATTCTTCTCCATTATACACAGCTAGCCTAAGGTCACCTACTTTCCTCGAGATGTGAAAGCTGAGAGATGCTACATGGGAAGCAGGGAGCATGCTGAGAATACCTGGAGAGAGGCTTGCTCACAGACTCAGCAGCACATGCTTGCACACACGTGCAGTCACCCGGGCAGACAAGTAAATGCTGGCTCCAGAGCTTCCAAGCTGAGAACACATATCTGGGCAAACATAGGTTATTATAACTCTGGACAGCAAACCACAAAGGCATTCAAAGAATCACTACCACAACATTTTACAGAATATTATTACAACTGTCACCAGCAGTTCTGTCAGAAATCTGAAAATTGCAAAGGACAAAATTTAACTACTGAGGAGCAGGGAATTCTCAAAAATTCTCTCGCAATGTGCTGGCAGATAGGACCAGTGAGAAAAATACTGGGCTTTGCTATTAACCATCCATGCAGAGCACAGGGGGAGAACTATTGTCAGGATGATGTTACATTATCACGTATACCTCTTCTTTTATGATCCTCCTTGCATCTTCCATCTTCATCAGTACTTTTATCCTGCTCTCCCTTGAGGTATCGCACCACCTCTGGAGCTGGGCTACCTCCATGGTCTCACTGAAAGACAGTACTTCATCAAGATCTCTGACCTCACCAGGGCTGAGTTTAGAAACAGGTTTGAATTTTATGAGAGAGAAAATAAATAAGAGCTGCGCCCATTTGGCCTTTACCTGTAGCAGCAGAACATCTCACAGTATTACTGACATGTAGTGTAAAGAACCTGGTTGGACATGGCCTCTCATGCTGCTAAGAGATCTAGTTTGTGCATTTATATATTTTGGTATAAAATAACTGGTATTATGTGTTGCTCCAGAATTTCCTTATGCGACATTGATTGCTGGAGAAGTAGAGATTTGGACAGAAGGACTTGCAGAGCTGGGGCTTCTGCAGCTTAAGAAACTTCCATAGGAAATAATTTTGGGGCTGGAGCCTTTGGGATATATTCCAGTAGGGAGTGGAGCAGGGCTGTTGTTGCAGAGGTGGAGAACTTGAATTCCAGCTCTCAGTCCCACGATCAAAGCAGCTCTAAGGAACCTCCTCCAGTTGCTGCTTAATCCAAAAGCAATGCAACAGCACATGGCCTAAAATCTTCTGGTTAAATGCTTAGGAGTGAAGTGGTTAAGCACACTGATTGTCATTTTCACCAGATTTCAGTGAAAGCAGATTTGTAGCATGAGGAGTTAGTTGAGAACATATTCGGGATCAGGATAGTGCTGCAGTTTCCCTGTAATGAACAAGGACGTGTTAACACAGTTGGCCCCAATTACTCTCCATGTGAGAGTCTGCCAGTATGTGTGCAAAGTGTTGCTGGGCATGTGTAAGCCTGTGCAAACAAAGCCGTACTGTCACCACGTATTTCAGGGACGGCTTCCCTGGAGTCCCACACTTGAGCACAAGCACATGCTCCTGGAGGCTGAGGTGGGAGCACAGCCAGGTTCAGTGCACCTTCTCTGCTCCTGTGGGATGCCCTGAAGGGCAAAAGTTATCCTAGAAACATGTAAGGGAGTTATACCATTTTTTTTTACTTGTTGTGCCCATCTCCCTTTAAAGCCAGTTATTTTTAACATGAAGAATTTGGTGATTTGCTTGTAACAGCATGGGCACTGTAGAGTGGCATGATGTCCAATTGTGAAATTGCCTTATTGTGAAAAATCCCTGCAGCTGGCACAGCCCTAATGACGTGGCAATTGGTGTCAACCTGGAAAGTGAATTTCAGCATCGTCTCACTTGGGGCCCAGGCATGCAATGCTGGATGGGACATTTTGTCATCTTTGGTAGTTGTTTGCTACCAGGATAAAACACTGTCAGTGCTAATGGCATGTAGAATATTGCACATGAAGCCTGCCAGTTTACCAAGACTGACTGCTGCATCTCTGCTGTGAGAAATACCATATCATGTGGAAATATGCTTATCTACGTACTAGTGTGTTTGTAAGTGCTGCTTGGGTTTGGAGCTCCGAAAGTGGCTCCAGCTTGCATGGGTTAATGGGCTGGGAGCAGGAGAGGTGCAGGATAAGCTACATATGAGGCATTTCTGCATCTCACCAGCTGATACCACCACAATGTGTGCGATATCAGTGTATGTGCTGAACAAAGCAATCTGCTGTATCGAGTTCCCACCTCGCTCAGTTCAGCAGGAGGCTGACGTTTTGTGGCTGATTTTTGCCAAAGAGCTTAAGCCTGGGAGTATCCCGTTGGCTCTGGTTTGAACTCAGTGGGAACACATACATGCTTAAAACTTTCCACACACTCTAAAGCCCAGCCTGGTGTGCTCTGCGGGACTAACACCGGAGGGCTGTGCTTTCAGCCACAGTGATGTGTGTGCCTCACTCCCTGGGGCAGGTGGTTGCCTCACCAGCCTGTTCGCAGCCGCATTTTTTTCTGATCAGGAAAGTTTGGCTTGCCCCTTTGCTCTCAGCCCTTTGCTTGGACAACCTGGGTCACTTTTAGAGCTGCATTTAAGGCATGAAATCAGAACTCTTTGGGAAATTTGCCTGCAGTCATCAAAGCTGGTTGGGACAAATCTGCATAAGTAACAAGCTGAGTATGTAATGTCACTCAGATGCCCAATGGAGATATGAGCTCTTAAGGAAATCACACTGCTCCTGTGCTAGAAATCTGTCTCTCAGCTCCTTGGAAAACCCAGGTGATGGAGAGATGTCCTTTCAATGATCTGTCTCCCATCACTGTTACGAGCTTGGTGAAGGCAGTCACCTTTACTGAAAGCCTGGTGAATACTGCATGACACACAGGTGTGTACCATAGCCAGCTGGAGGTGCATGCCATGTCCATGTAGCACTTCCTTCCTTCCCAGTGCCTCTTATTGCAGAGCTGCACCCCAGCTGCCAGTCAAGTAGGGGAGGAGAAAGGACAACACGTAGGATGGGAATAAGATAAGATAATAATAATGAGAACTGACACTGACTCTTTCCCGTATATATATTGTTGGACCTCTACTGCAGTGGAGGACAGTCATTTCTCTGGAGTCCTCAGACTCCTGTGGAATTCAGCAGCCTTTGGCTCAGGCCATGTTTGTTTGCTACAGTCATTTGCTTTAATGGGGTGAGTCAAATTGCTCCACTTACCTCCCAGTTTGAGACAGAGCTGACTAGAAGAGAGGGTGTGGAGGTTGCAGCAGGAGGGAGAAAGAGGGAATAGTCTTTGAAAACCAGGAAATGCTACCACTTCTGCTAATTGCATAAAAGTCAAAAGTTAAGCCATAAATGGTAGTGCAAGTCTAAGATTACTCAACAGCCGTGTTATTCAAATGCAGAATGCTGTATGAGGCAGATATAGAAAAGCTTAGTGTTAGAAAAAGCTCTTATCTTCACTTGTTAAACCACTCATGTGTTATGACAAGTCATCCTCAGCCAAACAAATGAAGATTAGTGCACCACCAGCAGCATTAAAAAGTACGATGCTGGGAACTGTAACAGCAGACCTAACTGGTCCCTGATCATTGGAGACTAACACCTCCATTCAGCATTGTCTCAGACCCCTTCCTCATGAAAGGTTTGAATTCATCTGCCTGTCATGTACTGATGAACATTCAAAACACTCTTCTTGGTAGGGGAAATGGTTTCCCTGTCCCACTAAATGAGTGAAGAGACCCCTACTGATTTCAATATGCTTCAGATCAAGCTGCGGAGTGGCTAATAACTCACACAGGGCATTAACGTGTGCCCCAGAAGGATGGCAGATATCACAGCTTCTGCTCGTGTTTGGTAGCTCCTGATAAAGTTGAGGCATACTGAAGTGGCTCCTCAAGGATGACTTGACGTGGAGTGGCAGAAAATTGACCTGGATGTTAATATCCAGAGTTGTTTTTGAAGTGAACTGGAATACATATTTGTGCGTAGGATTTTTTATTTGAAAAATTCAATATACGGAAACCACAATTGCTCCATGATAAGAAGTAAACAAAGATGAACAAAAAGAACTATCAAAGGCACTGCATGTTGCAATCCGTTTGAATGTTTATCTGCAGCAACACGTAGAGGTGGATTCATGCAACCAAATTTAGGCAATTGAGAGAGTCAGGTTGAGATTCTGGCCTCCTTGTGTGCCACATAAGGTTGACAGAGAAACAGACAGCTCCGTGGGTTGTTTAATCCACCTCCTGTGACTCATCCTGGGAAGTGACTAGCTCTTTCTTTGGTGGCAGAGGGAACCTTGGGGGCCTGGTTGCCTAACATCGGCACCTTTGGCAACACTGTTTGGCATAGAAAATGGAGCCTAATGAAAAACGCTACCCAATATTGTTATTGAATTCCTGTTTAAATACATCAACTTTGGGTGAGAATGCTGAGAGGCAGGAGAGTGAGAAGGTAGCAGATAGGATGATAAAGCTCTGTGCCCATGATACGTCATGAACCCCAGTTAGAGTAGGGAAAATGCAGTCCTGGCAGTCATTGTGCTGCATGGATTTCCAAAATGATGAACAGAATCTGTGTAAGTCCCGCATAAATTAAAGTAGCCCTGCTACTGCAGCACAGCAGCCTTCTCTATGCTGTTGGACTGAGTGACAGCACTGTCACACAGCAACATCTTCATGAAGATGGGATGGTGAGGATCCATTGTACCAACCCCAGTGCCGCTACTGAAGCAAAGCGATTCCTTGGCCTTTCCTATAAGTTATCAGTGCTAGGGTCAAAGTACATATGAGGAGGAAGCAATGCAAACCTACTTCTAATTCAGGTAAGGAGTTCAGCTACAGGGTAAGGGGAGGTAACACAGTCCCTAGAGCTGCTGAAGTCTGCTTGGCGCTTCCAAGCAGGCAGAATGAGTCACAGGGAGGGACAGAGAGAGAGAAAGAAATGCCAGCTCAAATCTGGGAAGGTAGGGAGTGTGGGTGGAAGGCAAATACCATAGAAGAGCAGAGGGCTGTTGCATGAGTCAATAGAATCATATAGATACTAATACTTATCATAAATACCAAAGCGGTTTTAGCAGCTGCAAGCTCTCAGAAAACAGTAAATGAAAACCTTTTCCTGTGGCTAGGAGGACCAGAGAGGAAGACGTGAGTGGAGGAAAACGAGATAACAGGACTGTGAGCACAAGCGAAAGGGCATTGTGGAGTATGACATAATGGAACACGAATTAGCGGCAATTATGTGGCATGGACAACAAGATCAGATGATTAGCTTTTCCAGAAAGATGCTGTGTTGTTTTTCCTGGTAATCTCTTATTAAAAGGGTGCTAGAATGCATGAACAATACAAGAAAAATCCTTCTTATTCTAGTGGCTTTTCTTTCCATAGCTCTGTAAGTTTTGCGCATAAAGCATTACAGGATATTTTTTTAACTACTACTTCATTTTAGTATTATGTTGCTTGCTTGCTTTGGTTTTCAGATGGCAATGAAAGCAAGGCTTATTTTTAACTCTGAAGGTTGCTTGTGGGGAGCTCTGCCAACACGGAGATCACCATTTGCAACTTTTACTCCACAACATTTTCTCCAGCAAGGGCCTGTCCTTTGGGATGAAATAGCCTGTCAAGGATTCATTAATTTCTTCAGAAAATGCATTGGAGTGTGAAGCAAATTAAAAATATTATAGCAAATTTACTACTCAGATTTTTGATTTTAGTAGCAAAACAGACATTGTGGAAGAAAAAATAGAAATGCATCATAGAAGGTAAGGAAGCAATGCAGTGCTTAATAGTACAGTTTACATAGAATGAAGCTTAAACTTTGGGCATTGCCAATATACAGAAATGATGGTTTTTTTTTTTTTTTTTTTTTTTTTTGATTTCAGAAGGACAGATTGCAGTGAGTTTCAAATATCATAGAATCATAAAGTCATTAAGGTTGGAAAAAGGCACTAAGGTGATCTAGTCTAATCATCAACCCATCACCAGCATGCCCACAAAACCATGTCAGTCAGTGCCACATCTGCCCTTTTCTTGAACACCACGAAGGATCGTGACTCCACTACCTCCCCAGTTCCAATGCCTTACTACTGTTTTGAGAAGTATTTTTTCCTGATATCCATCCTGAATATATAATTGACAATGCTGCACTCCAAACCTTCTCTGGTAGCTCCATCCACAGTTGAGCACTATTCAGAATGGATAGAAGGGTAAGGATCTGGGCCTCAGCTGTCATAGATTAATACTATACATACAAGCCAATGTAGAGGAGATTTTCTTTGTAGAAATTATAGAAGTGATTGTTATGTACTTACTTCGGTATTGAAACTTCTTCTGTTCTATGACTGTGTCAGTAATTTTAGATGAGACAGTTCAGAATACTCTTAGGAAGAGGCTGCAGAAAAGGATGCTGTCCTGACCTTCATGACTGTCTCATAATCTCTGTAGAGCTCCTGAGGAGGAATTAGCAATTGGCGTAAGATTTGTGTCCAAATTTGGCTTTTAAAAGATCCAACTTTGTGTTAAAATTTCAGTTTGTTAACTTTTTTTTAGTAGTAGGTGTTCCCTGTATTTGGTTACTTGATTGGAATTCCCAATATATGACTGGCTGAAGTGATGAGCAGTCACAGCTGCAGAAGAGCAGCAGAAGTTGGAGGGTTCAGTATTTCAAACCCAAAACAACTCTGAAGACTAATGACATAAGACTTGTCCAACTGAACTGCTCAGGTCAGCAAATACTTCATAGTTACATCTTACTAAAACCCTAAGGTGGGAAGAATCATATCTCCTCACCTCAAGGGGATAAATATCATAAAAGATTTTTCTGTGATTTTCTCTTACTTCATATTGATAAGCACTATCCAAACTCAGAATTAATCTATAAAATGGAATTTGAAGCAGAAATAAATCTGGAGATGTGCACAGTGAGCAAGAAGAATGCAAAACAGAGCAATTGCTCATCAAGAGACTGCATCCATTCTGAGCACTAGATGGACAAGAGGGTTCTGAGAAATAAAACTTCACCTTGCCATGAACACAGAAGACGGCTGAATTAAAGTTTCACAGGCAGTCCTCATTCTGGCACTTCCTACATTTCAACTCTTGACTTGAAACTGTTAGTTTAGAACTCAGTTAGTGTTATATATGGATTTCCAAGCTGCTTTCCACCATCTATTGGTGTTCCTAGTCAACTGGAGAGGTCCCAGAGAATTGGAGGCTTGCCAGCGTGACTCCCATCTACAAGAAGGGTTGTAAGGAGGATCCAGGGAACTACAGGCGCATCAGCATGACCTCGGTGAAAGGAAGGTTATGGAGCAGATCATCTTGAGGGAGATCAGGAGATCATATGGAATGTGCAGGACAGCCGGGGGATCAGGCCCAGCCAGCTGAGTGCATGGGTTCATGGAAGGCAGGTCCTGCCTAACCAAGCTGATTTCTTTCTATGATCGAGTAACCTGTCTGGTGGATGAGGGAAAGGCTGTTGATGTAGTCCACCTAGACTTCAGCAAAGCCTTTGACACTGTCTCCTACAGTATTCTCCTGGGGAAACTGGCAGCCTGTGGCTTGGGCAGATACAATCTTTGCTGGGCAAAGAACTGGCTGGATAGCTGGGCCCAGAGAGTGGTGGTGAATGGAGTTAAATGCAGCTGGCAACTGGTCACGAGTGGTGCTCCCCAGGGGTTGGTATCAGGGCCTGCCCTGTTTGATATCCTTATTGATGGTCTGGACAAGGGGATTGAGTGCACCCTCAGTAAGTTTGCAGATGACACCAAGTTCGCAGGAAGTGTTGATCTGCCTGAGGGTAGAAAGGCCCTACAAAGTGATCTGGACAGGCTGGATAGCTGGGCTGAGGCCAAAGGGATGAAGTTCAATGAGAGCAAGTGCTGGCACTTGCTGGTCCTGCACTTTGGCCACAACGACCCCAGGCAACGCTACATGCTTGGGACACAATGGCTGGAGGACTGTGTGGAAGAAACAGAACTGGGGGTGTTGGTTGATGCTCAGCTGAACATGAGCCAGCAGCTTGCCCAGATGGCCAAGAATGCCAATGACATCTTGGCTTGTATCATAACTAGTGTAGCCAGCAGGAGAAAGGAAGTGATAATCCCTCTGTACCCAGCCCTGTTGAGGCCGCATCTTGAGTACTGTGTTCAGTTTTGTGCTCCTCAGTACAAGAAAGACATCAAAGCTCTGGAGTATGTCCAGAGAAGGACAACGAAGCTGGTGAGGGGTCTGGAGCACAAGTCTTATGAGGAGCAGCTGATGGAACTGGGATTGTTTATTGCAGAAGAGGAGGCTCAGGGGAGACCTTATTGCTCCCTACAGCTCCCTGAAAGGAGGTTGTGGTGAGATGGGTGTTGGCCTCTTCTCCCTCATAAGCAGTGATAAGACTAGAGGGAATGGCCTCAAGTTGCACCAGGGGAGATTCAAGTTGGACATTAGGAAAAATTTATCTGAAAGGGTAGTCAGGTGCTGGAATGGGCTGCCCAGGGATGTGGAAGAGTTTCCACCACTGTAGGTGTTCAAGAAACGTTTAGATGTTGTACTAAAGGATATGATTTAGTGGGGAAATATTGGTGTTTTGTGGACGGTTGGACTAGAAGACCTTGGAGGTCTTTTCCAACCTTGGTGATTCTATGATTCTATGATTCCTTGACTTCAACAGGAGATAATCAATACACGGGATAATAGTTATTTTAATGTTAATGTTAGTCTGTTTAACATAGTTGAGCTTAAATATGGTCCTTAAGATGGTTTTGCTGAGAACCTGAAGGAGACATTTAAGATTTGCTATACCTATATGAAGGTATATTCGTATACCTTTTCTGTAGCTGGAAAGCACTGAAATATCTCTGAACAAAGTGAGGAGGATGGCTTGTTTTAGAACTACCTTGGTAATAAAATCAACTTATCTAGGAAAAAAACTCGTGGGCAACTAGGAAAACAAAACTGTCTCATCTTTCTCCCAAACAAATGAATAACAGCAACAACAGAAAAAAAATATTGGGGTAATTAAAGAGAGAAAAGGATAGTTTGTAGGCCAGAGAAAAGCACTAAGCATGATGGTACTCTAATTTTTAATGTCTCTCTTCTTTGCTGTCAGCTTGTTACTAGTGGTAGTAAGTATATGGGAGTCAGTTGGTATGTGTCTTCTAATTATTTTTTTAACCAAATGAACACTTAGTACTGAGTCCTTACTGTGACAAAGATTACAAGAATGGGCAAGTTACTGTCCTGGCTCACATAACGTCTAGGAAGGTAAAATGGAGCTAACAAAGCATGAACGAAGCACAAGGCAATGAAGCAGCCTGTCCAAAGATACATGAGTCAGAGCCAAGAGTAGGAGAAGATTGTTCTTCTGATTCAATGTCCCAGCCACTGGAGAAGTTATTCTCCACCTCTCATCTATGGTCTTTCTAAGTCAGCGGGTCAGCAAGGAGAACAAGCCCAAGCTCTCAATATCCTGCACCTATCTGATGCCTACCTCCTCCAACTCAGCTCAGAGCTCAGGCTGCTCTGTTCATATCTAGATATCAGCTCACTACCTGTGTTAGCTTGTTTTAAGGTCTCCTGCTATTTATTATCTACCCTGTTTCATGTGCATTTCATGGTAGAACAGATTATCAGGTACTTTATGAGTCTATGACTCCAGAGGAGAATCTCCTAGATTTCCATTTCAAATTCTAAATATATTCAAATTCTAAACTTAACGAAGTGTCTAGCAGCTGCTTATTTTTGGGCACGTTCTCTATAGGAGTACATCTATTGGAAACTTTAACTAAAGATTTTCTACAAAGTCCTGTGTGGGGTTTTGATTCTTTCACATTGTACTGTAACAATTGGACTCTTCTACTCCAAGAAAAGAGAGGCTAATTCCATAATTCTCAAAAAACACCGAGAAAACAAGTAGGAGTTAACTTGGCAAAGATACTGCATGAGAAAAATTTCACTCCATTAAGGTGGTAGGGAGATGTGTGAGATATTCTTCAGTGACAGCAAAAAAGCTTTTCCACTAAGATTCATTAAAAGCTTTGTGAAGTAAGAGATTAATTGCCACACTCAAATTCAAAGAAGTTTTTTGCATATTTCTGTGTCTGAGTATTCACATTTCTAATAGTACTATTTCTATTCTGTTGCTAAGAATTTTTGATCCCCTATTTTTAACACTGTAGACTTTTCTTTACTTCACATAGGAGAGGTTCAAAGACAATATAGTCTGCTTGTAGAGTGTCTCACTGTTCTTAGAGGAAGTCTCAGAACACGTTGGATCCTACCAACAGCCCATACTGATTCTGAAAAAGGTCATGGAAAATAATTGTAGCAAGGATAAGCATAGACTTGCTGCAGAAACACTGAAGTCCTGTAAAAAATTGCTGTATAGAAGTTGCAACTTAGGTTTCTGGCTACAGGAACTGCAAGAGAGGGGCCTACTTTTTATTTATTTATTTATTTATTTATTTATTTTTTTACGTAATCTCTACCAGAGTCATGTTGCAATTTGGCTGATTTTACATAACTTTACTTATAACCTAACACAGGCCAGGACAACTGTAATTTTGCAAGTCAACAATTAACAACCAACCCCAAAGATCTCTGACACTGGAAGGTAGCCTGTAGATACAAGAGAAATAAAAGCCACACAAAAATTTACTGAGCTTCTGAGTATGGAATATTTAAATCTATCTCCTCTAATTTGTGGTAACATCAGTTTGAAAATACTAGGTTTTGTGTGAGTTCACAGAATTAAGTGAAGTGCACATAATATTAGCGGCATCTCTAGTATGCAGGTTGTTTCAAAAGTAATGTGTCCTATTCATTTCCATGGAAAATACAATGGATACAAAGAGCTCAATAACACTGTTTGGTAGAGCAAAGTCTCAGCTACGAAGCAGTATTTTTCAACATAGTCACTATGTATTTTAGCAAGTGATGAATAAGAGCCTGCATGCCATGCTTATAAAAATCTGCACCAGTAGAAGTGATCCACTGTTTCACAGCTGCTATGATGGTGTTGTTGCTAGGAAAATGTCCATATAGTCCATCTTTCATTGTCCTGAAAAGATGAAAGTCAGAAAGTGCCAAATCCAAACTATGTGATGGATGTGGAAGGGCAGTCCAGCCAAGACTGGCAATGTGCTCTGAGGTGTTCAAACTAGTATGGGGCCTGGCATTACGGTGTTGGAAGAATAAGACTGCCTTCTTCTCTGCCCTGATTCTGCAAATTTGAGCCTTCAGCTTAGTCAGCATCACGGTGTGGCAGTCAGAGTAGATGGTTTGTTTGGATTCCATAAATCCATAAAGATCACCTTTTTCCTATCCCTAAAGACAGTGCACATCTCTTTACCTGCTGAGGGCAGGGCTGCCTCTTGAACATTTTCTTTGTTGCAGAATTCACATTTTGCCACTCCATGGATGGCTGCTTTGACTCTGACTCTTAGTGGTGCCACCACATCTTGTCACTAGTAACGATATTATCCAGGAAACTGCCACATTGAGCCTCATGTTAGTTTAATAGGTCCTGACAAATTTACATATGGTGCTTTTTCTGTTTCAGTTAGCATCTGTAGGACCCACCTTGCACAAACTGTGTGATATTTCAATATTGCCACCATCATTTCTAATGCACTGAAGCCAATATTCAGATTCATACAGTTCCCTGGTTGTAATCCACAAATTCATGTGGATGAGCTGATGAGATGCTATTCATTTTGTGATGTGACTGCTGTGAATGGCCATCCAGAATGTGGCTTGTCTTTCATGTCTCTGTTGCCACTGCTGAAACACACCACCCACTGCCTTACTGTGCTCACATCCACTGGTTGATTTCCATAAGCATTCAGCAAGCATCAATGAATATCAGGGGTTGCCACTATTTCTACATAGAGGAATTCAGTGACACACCTTTGCTTCATATGCACTTCCAGGTCAGACGCCACTTTGTCAGTCTGCCCCTCTGCTGCTGTACATTTCATGGCAACAAAACGTAACAGAATATTGGTGGGAGACTTCATCCTCTGCTGCCATACATCCAACACCCACATCTGATGTTGTGGACCAACATAATAAAATAGTAAGCACTACTTTCGGAGCAGTACTTGTGATTGGTGCAGAGTTTTAAACCCATGAAGACATAAGAATATTGCAAAGGAGCAATGACCAGGAAGACAAGTTGCTAGTGGCAAATATAATACAGTTACTTGTTTTCATACAATTTATTCAGATAATTCATGATAAAACAAGAAGTTCTGAATGATATGAGTTTGACCAGCTTCGGAATTATTTCCAGCAGTCTAAGATACCACAGCTGTCATTGTTTACCATTGCCTAGTTGACTGTTCCTATGTAGAATTCAAGAACTTAATGACTATAGGATGTGAACTATCTTTCACTTGAAGAAATTTTTCTGAGGCACTGAATACTGTAGTCAATGGGGAGTGAAGTAAAGGAGGGAGTTTCTCAGTTTTGAGAAACTTATCAAAAGAAAAGTGCCAAATATATATATATATATTCTATTCACTCTTATTCTCTCTCACACACACACAAAAAAAAAAAGAATTATGCAAACTATATCTTGGAAGAGCTGAGCTGGAGGAGAATCTCCTCTATAACTGGAAAAAACCCATCAGGCAAACATCCATTATTGAATTATCACTAACTTTTTTTAATCTTAGTTTGTAGAGTTTTATTTTTCTTTGCAATCTCTTATTTGTCATGCTGATTCACATAAGGTCAACTCAATCATCTCTGCCTTAATACACATCCTTTTGCTGTGTTCGTGTATTCCAGTTGTTGCTATAAGCAGGCCCTGCTTAGCTTGGGCAACTAGCAGTGAGCAGTCCCACCACATGCAGCTTTTTCAGACCAAACTGTGGCCCCTTCTGCTGTCATTACAGTGCTCAGTCTCTTGGGTAGATCTGCCCATGCTGCTCGTACAGCTGTGACTATTTTATGCACACAGGTGACAACCCACAGGTTAGTGGATTTGGTCTAGGAAAACTCTTTCCCGCAAGACTTCCTTTCTTCTGTGGTCTTTCCTATCTCAATCTTGGATGATACTTGCATTTCAGTCAGGGCTTGCTGTTGGCTTCAGTCAGTAAAAGTAATCATAGTGGGCTGCAATATCTTAAGATCTCACATCACAGACTATTTTATTCCTCTTTTTGCTTAAGAATGACTGGTTTTCTGTGTCATGGGAAACATTTCACATTCTTGGTAAACTTTTCTCTATGTTAGTTTTATGCAGTGATACTATAGATGGAGAATATACTGTCCAACGTAGGGCAGAATTCCCTTTATCAGGAAATTCACTGTCAGTGCTTATGTCTTTCACTGAAGTAGCACAAATGTGGTTTTGCACTAAGTAGCCAAATTGACGAGAGGAATAATTGTGATATTAATGATACAGAAAAGTTCTATGGTGTAAAAAGAATCATAATGTCAATCTTCCCTCTTGAATTCTCCAGCACTGTGAATCAAATGTTCTTTTTTCTATTAGCATTACAGGAAGAGTCATAATCTGCTTCCATGCAGTATGGATTTATTCATTGCCATTTCTAGAAAGCTCTGAGATCCTCAAAGTACTCGATTTACATGCAAAAGCAATAAGCCTATTTCACAAGTATGGCCATGGTGCAACCCAGCTGTTTTGTCACCTCTGGTGAGAGGTTATGACAGAATCCATCCTGGCATCACTTTACTTCTCCAGTTAGAGGCCATCCTAGGAAGTACACAAAATCATACACCTTTTCTCTCTGAGTTAGAAGACTATCCATCTACACAGTGTATATGTTGTATATAAGGAAGTCATGAATGTACATTTCTGCCCATCTTGAAAGAGTCACAGAACAGCTGCAGGCCTTTGACATGTGCTCAATGCCATATTCACGGGCCTGTCCTGGAGTTAAATACCAAATGATGTCTAAAATCCGAAGTAGAATTATTCAATTCTTAAGTGGAAAATGTCATCCATTTAGCAATAAGCTATATCTCACTTACTCAAGTACTCAGCAGGTTTCTTGCATTGAGTTTTGCTGAAATAAAAAACTACATTGATGCTTGTGCAAACCAAAAGCTGAAAAGCCGTTCTGGTAGAAAAAGTTTGCAATATGTAGCTAATACTTGCAGGAATTTTATGCAGACAAATATAATTATCTGATTTTTCGTCAGTTGTCTGATTCCAAAAAACACCAGAGAGTTTTTAACACCACAAGAGATCAAGCCCTCTGTTTCATCTCCGGGAGGAAACATCAAAATGTAGTACATGCGTCATCGTCTATCACCATCTATTTCCACTGTGAATGAGACATTTGGTATCTGCAGAGAAACTAGATTTTGGCTTTGCATGAGATTGCATTGTTTTGTTCTACAACAAAGACGTTGATTTTTGTTCGCTTTTGGGAGTTGGTTTGTGATGTTTGGATTGTATTATCAGATAATTCACCATATGGGTTTGTTATCAGATCCTTCATGAAGCTATAGTTTTCCCAACACTAAACAAAACATAAAAAAAAAAAAAAAGGGACGATTTTCTTACTTTTGTGGTTATGTAAGGCAGAAAGAATGCTGTGAATTTTTCTTTTTTCTTCTTGGTTGACAGGAAGTTTTGAAGCATAACAAGCAAGGGAGGTCTGAAGTATGCTTTAAGACATGGCATTAAGGTATTATTTTATAATACCTTTTTTGTGAAAGCATTCACAACCTTCTCTTTTGTTTGTTAAAGTTACTTGCTGAACAAATATGAATGACATTCACACACTACAACCAGTTTTTCTTTTAAAATGAAAATTAATACAATGTTCTGTATTTTTTAGAACACACCAGAGGCCAGGACAAAAGCAAGGAACCTGGAAAACACTAACCACCCCCAGGAAGAGCCTTGGGAGGATGAATTTTATGGCTTTTGAATAGCACGAACTTTTCTGGGTGTCTGTGGGGTGGGCTTCCCCACATAGAAGGGCAGTTTGTGTCTCATGGTCAAATTTTCAAAATAAGTGAGATTTCTGTTGACCCTCCAAATGGGTGGCCAACTCATCAGAAAGAATTGTCTGTCAACTGAGTAGATTTGTGACAGGGGTGAGTGGTCCTACTTACGGACTGAACCCATGACCTCCTAATCCGATCTTATATGTAGTGCCTGCTAGACTGTTCAATGGTCATTAGACCTGGGTGAACAATTTGGACAAAAAAAAACCTGAGCCATTCTGGGAATTAAAAATCCCAGAAACCAAAACCCAGCTCTCAAAATTTTGGCTATCATCTTCCATGCAATTCTGTATTTCACTGATATATTGCCTGTGCTACATGTTTGTTTTGCCATGACAGTAAATTTTCATCCTGGATCCAAGAGGCTAATCTTGGAAATTTTGAGCATATGGTGCAATTCTTTTGTGTGTGAGCCAGATAAACTGGTGTTTAAGGATTCACTTTGATGGAATAACGTAACAGTAATCCAATAAAATCAGGCAGTTTGAAATTTACTAGGAATGAAATGCCCAGAAGATGAATTTTAAAATGTAAACACCAGTTTAAATCTAGAGCTGTATATTTAATGTGGTATTGGATAGAAAGTTTTATCCATATCATATAGAATTCCATAAATTATAGCAAATTCAGAAGCATCTAATTATTTAGACTCTTAACTGGTAGGGCCCCTTGAGCAGACAGGCTGGCCTAAAAACAGAGACTACTTTTCAACCTGAAATTGAAAGATATTTTTTCTCCAATGCATGTCCCCCCTTACCAAAAAAAAAAAAAAAAAAAAAAAAAAAGAAAAGATAAAGAACTATGCAAGATGCAAATCAGGAGTGTAAAAGACCCTGTCTCAGGGAAGGTGGATGGACTGCTGTTTCCTTATGGTCGGTTTCTCTCCTGTTTCTTGTTTCTGTTCATAGTACCGTGCAGTCCCATCACCATTCAGATAGAAGTAATTACTACATGGCTTTCATACAAAACTCTCTTTGGGGTATGCAAATCATTCTATCTCCAGCATTTGTGGTCTTGGAACATCACGGGAACCTTTCAATGCACGCTTACAGTGGGCAGCTTTGCATACTGCTGTGCAAAAGCATCCCAGTACAGTGGAGTGTTCTGGCATGTGTACTTAGAGATCTTTTGATGCATGGGTTCTTCTGATACATTCAAAGGCAAGTATATGCTTCTTTGGCAAGAACTGGCCTAATGCCTCAGGCAAAGGCATGTCACATAATCTGAATGCCCACTGAGAGAAACTATGCTCACAGGTTGCAGATTTCACATCTTAGAGTGTGCCCATGACTTTCCTTGGCTATAATCATAACCCTTTTTAACTAACCTTCCCCCTTGTGTAATGGTTAAATACATAGGTCTTAATGATATTTAACTTGTGTGACTTTAGGAAAATGTAATAATTTCACAGAGTTTAATATATTGTATGATGTTATTACCAGTTGAAATTTTTCTGCTCTAGAATGGTTAAATGTAATATAGACAGAAAAGTTAGATTTCTCCATCAATTTCTATTACAATTCAAGGTAAAAAGTGTTTTTTAAAAAAAAAAAACAGTGGTGAAAGAATGACAACATTGGGGAAAAAAAAAAACAGAGTAAATATTTGTTAGCAGGGAAGGCTTTTCCAGGAGTGCAAGGCTGGCAGAAGTTGAAGACCAGGGTGCAATGCAGAGGTAGCTCTTACACCATGCCAGGGCCTTGCTGGGAGTTTTTGGCATTGCTCACCCTGCCCTGGGTGCTGACTGACCAACTGCATGTGCTAAGCTGTCTGCCTAAATGTCCTGAAGATTGCACATGCTGTATTTTTGTGTAGCTCTTGTCGTACAGCCTCTGCTGGCTCAGCTGTGAATCCCAAACAATTTTATTTTCATTTCTCTGCTTAAATAGGTTCACTCAGTAATTCATGGTCATAAAAGAACTGTTTCAAATCATTAAATTTAGAAGAGAGTTGGAGGAAAAAAGCATGCAAAATGTAGTAGAAAGAGGCAGATTCAAAGATCATCTTCAGTTTGAAGTCATTAAGATGCTGAACCAGAGTCAGTACATGCAGCAACATTCAGGTGTAAGTGCTGGGGTATGCATGATCTTTTGAGAGTAGATCTTAGAAGTATTCCATCTACTTTCACAAGCTTATCATGATTTGTAAGAGCTTGGTCCCCAGGGACACACTGACCATAAGCCCCTAGGATAATAACACAAATGCTCAATTTTTACAGCTGCCTATAAAAATCAGAAACTCCTCCTGGAAAACTCAGAATGGCTTTTGCTAATCCTACTGAACACCTGGAATAAGTACAACAACTTGGGGAAATAGAAAAGATACTGTGTGGTTTCCCATGGCTCCTACATCAGTTAAAAGGAAAGTTTCGATGGTAAGCAGCTGAAAGGAAACTAGGCAACCCACGGGCAGCCAGTTGGGTGTTGTACTGCTTTGTGCCAGACTTGACAGTTCAGATTTTAAAGCACAGCATTTCTGGTCGCAGAAAGTCCACATGCTGAATACAATAACATTTTGAGCATTAGGAAATGTGCATAGGATTTATCTCTAAATTCCATATTCTACAGTTTCTGGGGGGGTTGCCCCAGCTTTTTACCATCACTTTCTCAGTTTGTGGCCGTTTCACAGTGATGGACAGCTTCTGGGAGCAGATCTGATGGTCTGATGAGCCTCACGGTTTGCTAGCACCTCAGCCTTGCTTCTTTCTCTAACAGGTATGAGCAAACTCACGTCCACAAACTCCCTCACCACTTCATGCCAGGACGTGAAGCATAAGTTATCTGTCTGATGGATCAGAATTTCTCTTTATATCATCATCGGTGGGCGTGAGATGCAGAGAATGCAGACCTGCTTCATAAAATTGCTTTTGCTTACAATTGTGATGGTGAAGAAGGCTGCAAATAACTGTCACTGGGAAATAAAGGCCAACAAGTAGACTTGGAAGAGAAAAAGCAAGATTAATGCAATAATGGGCTATTAATTTTTTTTACAGGAGCAATTCTGTTTGATATTTGCTTGAAAATATGTTGTAATCCTTCTCTTTCTCTTTTTAAAGACAGATATTTATTAAAAGTATACAAAACCTACCTAATGCAGTGTTTATGCACCCTGCATTTCATAATACAAAGCTTCTGCTGCTTAGATTCATTTTGGAAAATTTGGTGTTTACTCCAGTGTTTATTCATGGACTGATGTATTCATTTCACCTGACTTGCAGTTTAATAGTGAATTTCCAATTATGGGATGAAATGACAAGGAAAGCATGAAGGGTGACAAATAGACTTCCTATAGATCCTCCTTAAGTCAAAGCTCTTCAAGATCTTGTCTGAGCTGTGCAGGCTGAAAGGGACTTCCATAGCACCTCTGTCTCAACAGCGTGCTTACGTTGCAGGCAGCCTAGCAAGGTGATTTAAAGCTGTATGGCTACAGAAAAACCTGTTGGTTGCCAAACCTGTTGAGGGAGAAGGACAATCACCTGGGCAATCAGCTCATGCCTATCTCTGCAGCACTGTGGTTATGTTGCAACTTTTGTTGGGTCATCTAATGCAGACTGAATATGTCTGCATGTGCCTGGTGATGGTGCAGGTGTAGCCTGGTCTGAGAGGAGGGTTAACTGCGTAACCCTGCATCCCTGTAACAAATTTCATCCATAACTGAGCAGACGCCACTCTACTGTTTCCATTAGTGTGTGCCTACATAGTATTTTGTGGGCTCTCTTTTCAGGTTGTGCCAACGTGTCACTGAGTAACATGACATAGGATTTTGATTGCTGGTAGCACCATGACAGTACCAACCAGAATGTGCATGGGGGTCTCTAAACTGATAGAAAAATACCAGAAGGTAACAAAATATCTTGATTCCAAAAGTGGAGTGCTGGGGATGAATAGATGTAGTTTGTTGCTCTGAAAAAGGCAAACCATATCTGCCTTCATGCCAGAGTTGGTGAGAAGATGATTTCTGTTTCTGGGATGTCATACTTCTTTCCCAGTTTTTTTTACATCCTGGAAACTACACAAGTGTGTATATTATAAGTGGGTGTACACCAACTAGTGTAATTTGAGGGAAGTGGTGAAAGTGGACCAATGATGAAGAAAAAGGGATGAAAGTTTTTTGACCAGATTGGGAATGTGTCAAGGGGCCAGTGATCTTCCTGGTACATCTGGGCTCACGTCAAAGGGCCCAGTTCTCTCACCTGCTTCCTATGTCCTGCACACATAAGCAGGAGAGGCTGCTTTTTCCTGACCATGCTGTCATCTCAAAGATTAATTGATCTAACAGAAACACTGAAAAAAGACCTCATGCTCTTCATCTCTGTATTAGTAGACTTTGCTTTAAGTAGTAGTTGTCTTAATTTAAGTGACATAAAGACAGCAGAAGCTGCCATTGTTGTGAGCAATGCACCCACTGCAGCCATAGAAATGTGCCAGTAGGTAGACCAAACAGCACCAAGCATTTGAGGTTTTGGATTTAATTTTGCCTGCAGATGTCACTCAATTTGATATTCCACTATCTCATGGCTCTAGCAAATAGTCACCACCACGAAAATGATGCTGAGGAAAGGAAAAGAACAGATGAGTAATGACTTAAATTATTTGGTGTATTCATGTACCAAATATAATGTCATTGACAAAGCGAACGTAATGTTTTTCTCTTCTGCTGCTAACTCAAGACCAAACAGATTGCTTGATTTGTCAGTGCAGAAATAGCAACCTCCAGTGGTCACTTAGTCCAAATTACACATTGCGCATGGGGTCAATATGACTTCTTCACTTTCCTCACTTGAAAAGACCTCTGAGTCTACTTTACATGGCTTTTTGGCTGAAGTTTAAAGCCACATGCATGCTTTCATTTTCATGTTTAATAAGCACTGTCTTAAAATTAACATAGAAGACAATTTTCTGATGGCATTACTCATTAGTAAATCTTCAGAATTCATTCTCCTTGACTGCTCGTATCTTGGCTAGCAGAAATGAATTCCCACTTGCACTGTCAGAACATTAAAGCCAGATTATATCCATCTGGGAAGCAGATATCTTCCTTTCCTGTAGATCCACTATTACGTGCTTTCTTCTTTCAATTTGTCTGTCATTCTGTCATGTCCATGGAAGCCCTGTGCATATGAAGACAAAAAAAAAAAAAAAAAAAAAAANTAATCTACTTAAATTTTAAATGGAAAATACAAAACCCAATTTTTAAAAGATTCCACCGACGCTCCATCTTTGATATTTAAAACCACATGTGCATATCTGCTATTAAATAAATGACAATTTAGAGTGAAATAGCCAGGTGGAATATGTGTTTCTTTTCACTGGAATTATTCTACAAGGGTTTCAGAGCCACACCATATCTGACATTCATCCACCAGATCTCACATATTAAGTAGGGTACAGTCTTTCCAAGTCTTGGACTTTGCCTGAATGACTTCATTTTTCTCTCCCCCTTAGAACTGTTTCATAGGGAAGAGCAGTCTGCTGAACTTTGGACAAAGCCAAAGTTTTCACTCAGTTGGACTTAATTTAGGGTTGGAGTTGACAAGTTTGGCAAATGTCCATACCTATGTGTATGTCATATGCAATGTAGACAATTTATTTGTTCTTATTTGCTGTACAAAGAATACAACAAAAGCATGGAATTTTACATCTTGAAATGTGAATTTTTTATTTCTCTGTAACACCGAATCATTTTTGTGTAGACACATGAAATGTGTGGCTTATCTCTTCCAGCCGTTTTGGTATTTCAAAGTTGTATTCTCCCACAGTGGAACTGCAATATCCTACCACAGTTATGCTACAAGGTAATTTTTTTTCCTCTGTGGTGAATCACTATTCAGCAAACAACTCTGTAACTTTGTTAGATATCAGCACGATTCTTTCTAGTTCTAAAGGAAAACAGAAATGGGGTGGAAGGCAAATAATAGCACTTGACATCCGTACCAACAGCAAATGCTCAGCAGGCAGCCTGGCATTCAGGAATGGACATTTTTGTTATTGATGGGAGAAGTTGCTTGGTACTTTGCTGGGTATAATGTATGTGTGGGTGCTGATAATGAAAGAGTAGGACCTGTTAACTGCATGCTTATACAGCCAAAAGATGAAACCAGAAGTGTTTCAGTGTGGTTTTTACATCTGACAAGGTCCTGGATTTTCAAAAGAAGTCAAATCACTTTATATCAACACCATTTTTTCATTAAACTTACTCAGATAAGTTCAGTTACACCACATGCGTCACCACCTTCACCACTGGGAAGACCAACGCAGGGATATCCCATATCTCTCGAATGGATCCACATGTGCCAGGAGAGCTGCTGCCTTCCTGCATCTTGCTCAGGCCTATCAGCTTACTCTGGCTTAGCAAATCAAATAACTTTTCCAAACCCAAATTGCTTTGGAATCAATGTTTCCTGTACTTCAGATACTTTCACATTCTATTTTAATATTGATTTTTATACATGCAAGATGTGAATGTTTTCCTGCATCTAACGAGATGCCCCTAGAATAAAGAAAATGTAGAACAAAAAAAGAACATGTCTGTTCAGTAGTTCAGCATGCAAATACTGTGAGAGTGTAGAAATGCCCCGTTTGTCAGTACGATTTATCTGCTAGTGGAGGAATGGCTCCTATATTAGTACATGGCAACTGAAGAGTACCACATCCTAGAGATCACCAGGACTTCCAATCAGAAAGCCCTACTTTGGATCAAATATTCATGTTGCTCTGTTTTAAACATAACTGAAAAAAAAAAACGGGAAATAAACTCATAACATTTTAAGAATTTTAAGTTCTTTTGGAGAAGATATTTGCACTTATAATGCCTGCTTGCTCTTGAAAATGAAATTTGTGGCTAATGCACCCTGAAAATATTGGCCTAATATTTAATGGAATAATGGTCTTAAAGAAATCGAATGCAAGCAAACTAGAAGCGTAACAGATCTTTAAGATATCCTATTATATATCAAGAGTTGCCTCATTGACTGATAAATAAAAGATTATTACAGTGAACAATCCATGTGCCAAATGAACTATTAGATCAGGATGTCATCACAGATATAATTATCAGGAGATAACACACCTGATATACTTGTCAGTCATAGATGCTCGTGCTTTCTCTTGCTCTGGCTTGACCAGAAATAATTAGCCAAAATCTGGTACTGAGTGGTGATGACGTCTCTAGCCACTCCCAGCGCTGCCATCCTAGTGCAGTACTATTTAGATGAGAAGTAGATCCTGAGCCTTCAGTTTGAGCTTCAGCTATCTTGCTGTCATGTATGAGGATATAATGTGGATCCTTGTTCCCACTGCTCACTAAAGAAAGCATTCATCCTGAGGTACATCCTGCCGTTGTACTGGCTGTTCCTCAGGCTTGCCTATCCTACCACTTTCATTCAGGAGCATTCAGCAACCACACTAAGTGATCTGGAAGTCTATGTTTTGGGTGACCTCCTCAGAGAAATCACCACTTTTCATTTAATTTGAATGATCTTGTTGCTGTCAGCGTCCCACATGTCTAAAGGCTTGGAGCTCCAGCGGGAATAGGTGCACCATGGGACAGTACCAAGTAGGCCTGTTTGATTTCCATTTCAGTAACACAGCATTGAACAATGATTTCCTAAGGCCTGCTGTGGAAAACAAAATTGAAAGCATAAACATATGCAGATGGAATTCAGAGCCCGGAACGCTTCTGCCAATTCTTACAACTTATGCATGCTCAAAATATTTACTTAGGAATTCTTAATTAAGTAAACCATTCAGTAGTGGTGTACTGTTTCAGATATGTCACAGTGTCACCTCAAAATATGCCAGTGGGTCCTTCTGTAACAAAGGTCCCATTATAGAACTTGTTATCAGGCTCGGTGGGGTAAGTTTTCAGTACAGTGCACCTAGGTCTAAGCCGTGCAGCTCCTCTTCTGTTAATGGGATTTGTGTGGATAAATCCTTGCATTCCTCACTGAAAAAGAGCTCCTGCATGCCTGCAAGCTAAGGTGAATATCAGGTAGCGTGGCCAGGGCTGACATCAGGGTAACCCTACACATGCAGCAGGGCTGTCATGGGGCTCGTGGGGAAGTGTGCACTGCTCCGCAGTGCGGCCAGGAATACAAGTGAGTAGGAATGTCAGAGGGGAAGGTATGGCTCTTGAAGTCAACCAGGTCCTGTAGTAAGGTGTTATTTGTACAGGGAGCAAGGATTAACAGAGAAAAATTTTAGTGTAGTTTTTTTTTTTAAATTCCAAAAAGAAGGCTAAAATCAACTTAGCTAAGTGTTTTGTCTATCTGAAACATGTTGGTAGTTTAATATTTCTTTCCTATGTTGCCTTTTATTTTGTATTTGTTGGAACCAAATTCTAAGCTCTTTGGAGAAATCTTGGTGCACGTTTTTGTGTGTACTGGACCTTGGTGATTACTCTGATTAGTTATCTATAAGCAGCTAGCTCTTCTTCATCCCTTTGTAAAACTGTAAAATTCTTCTAACAACAGTAAAAATTAGAATTTTCCTCATATAGATGCACAACTGCCCATTATCAGTATTTATTTCATATTTATATATTTTCAACTTGTGCAAAAATTCTAAGCCTGTCTATAAAATATAGGTCAGGTGATGACCTTTCTAAACAGGACTTTTGTCTGAAGTTGCAAGAATATAGTAATATTTTAAATTAATGACATGACAAATATGTGGAAGTTGAATAAATGCCTACATTTCTAAATATAAAGTAGAAACTAAAGAAGAAATATTAATGAGAAGTACACTTCTATTCTGACAAGCAAGATTACATTAACTTATATGTTTTTATTACTCACGTGATTTTAGGCCTTAGTGCTGAATTTCTGAAGTATTTTCGAAGATCTTTGTGGAATTGCCTGGAATGCATAATAGAATCATATCATAGAATCATAGAATGGCCTGGGTTGAAAAGGACCATAATGATCATTTAGTTTCAAACGCCCTGCTATGTGCAGGGTCGCCAACCACTAGACCAGCCTGCCCAGAGCCACATCCAGCCTGGCCTTGAATGCCTCTAGGGATGGGGCATCCACAACCTCCCTGGGCAACCTGTTCACCACCCTCTGTGTGAAAAACTTCCTCCTAATATCTAACCTAAACCTCCCCGTCTCAGTTTAAAACCATTCCCTCTTGTCCTGTCACTATCCACCCTTGTAAACAACGATTCCCCCTCCTGTTTATACGCTCCCTTCAAATATTGGAAGGCCACAATGGGGTCTCCCTGGAGCCTTCTCTTCTCCAAGCTAAACAAGACCAGATCCCTCAACCTTTCTTCATAGGAGAGGTGCTCCAGCCCTCTGATCATTTTCGTGGCCCTCCTCTGGACCCACTCCAAGAGTTCCACGTCTTTCTAGTGCTGGGAGCCCCAGGCCTGGACACAGTACTCCAGGTGGGGCCTCACAAGAGCTGACTAGAGGAGAACAATCACCTCCATCTCCCTGCTAGCCATAATAATTTTTATGGTTCTGATCTTTACTTTTTCCCTTCTAATGTCGTGAAAAGGAAGGCTGTAGTTGTATAAGTCCCCGAGAGAAAACAGTCATAACAAGGAACAGATTTTGAGGGACAATATTCACTGTCATCTGTCTTTGTACAATTTAAGAAGCATTACTTCAGCAAATACATTGAAATTTTCCTCCCACTGTCATGAATTTTTGCTTATATCCAGATTATAAGAGCTGCTGTGGACTTGTTTCCGAGAATTTGGTGGCCCTGCCTGTGGCAGGAGGGTTTGAGCTTGATGATCCTTGAAGTCCCTTCCAACCCAGGCCATTCCATGATTCTATGATTCTATGATGATAAATCTGTTATTTTAAGACTGTCATGCAAAAAGCAAGCCTTCCAAGACTCCGCTCCTCAGGTTTAGTTTGTTGCTAACTTTGAACTGCAATGTCCTATCCTAGCCCAGATTAAGAGCAGGGATTTTTAATTTGGATGTGACTCTGTTTACACCTCTATTTCTGTGCTAATGTTTCCCTTGCATTGATGACTAATGATGAAGAGCAGTGAAGGCTCTTCATATGCCAGCCACTGCCATTAGCTGCTCAGATGTGCAACATTATTCTGCTAGCATTGTTCAACTGCATAACCTATGTGGATGGTGCAACATCAAACTCTAAAGCATGCATGGCCAACTTAGTGTGGTACAGTTACAATTGCACCAGAAATCTTCACAAAACACTGCATTCAGGATTTCCTTGTGATAAGAATCAAGGGGGTTTGCACTACAGAGAAAGATTAGATGGGAAAAGATGCCAAAATGTGGTGTGTGGATCTGTCTTTTGACAGCTATAAAGCAAAACATTCTCCATCGAGCGAAACAAATGCAGTTTTCAACCTGCCAAGGGGCAGGAGCATGGCACAATTCTCCCAAATGTGTGACAGATGCACAAACTGAGGGATGCCACAATAAATAGCAAAGAGGAAGCTTGAAATGCTGCTGGGTGCATTTCTTTAATATAAATAAAGTTTTCCAAAACCTCAGATTCATGATTCAGCATTTCTTTTGGCACTGAAATTATAGTAGCAATTTAAAACTAGGCTAAAGAAGTTTGAGGGAATGCGCTGGCAAGTTCAGGCCCAAAAGAAGGAAGTCCCTGGAAGTAATAAAAAACAAGGGCCTTTTTGCCCTCCCCACCCACTCTCCAATAATTCCAGTTTGATCTCTTTAATCAGGATTGTCTTAAAGCTTTCTACAAGCATGAAGTAATTATTAATATCCTCACAATACCTTCTGAGGCAAGATATGATCATGCTTATTTTATGGATGAGTAAGGTGTCTCTCTTTGATCAAAGCCTGCACCAAAACCATTGAGAGACCAAAGAATACACTGAAGAGTAAACCTAATTATGAGACAGAATCAGGGTGAATGGAGGAAGAAAATAAAATGTAAATTATACATGGCGTAGATAGTGTTGACAAACATTTTTTGCTTTCTTTTGTTTTGAAGTAATAAATTATTGCTGCTCAACTTGAGATAGTTGTTGGTGGAAGCTGTGGGGGCTCAGCACGTTTCAAAAACACAGCTTGATGTCATAGCCCAGGGATGAATTTGCAATGCAGGTAGTAAAAAAATCATTCCTTTTCGTGGCTGCATCTTGAGTACTGTGTTCAGTTTTGGGCCTCTCTCTACAAGAAAGACATCAAAACTCTGGAGTATATACAGAGAAGGACAACGAAGCTGGTGAGGGGTCTGGAGCACAAGTCTTATGAGGAGCAGCTGATGAAACTGGGATTGCTCAGGGGACACCTTATTGCTCTCTACAACTTCCTGAAGGGAGGTTGTGACAAGATGGGAATTAGCCTCTTCTCCCTCATAAGCAGTGATAAGACTAGAGGGAATGGCCTCAAGTTGCACCAGGGGAGATTCAAGTTGGACATTAGGAAAAATTTATCCGAAAGAGTGGTCAGGTGCTGGAATGGGCTGCTCAGGGATGTGGAGGAATTTACATCCCTGGAGGTGTTCAAGAAATGTTTAGATGTTGTACTAAGGGACATGGTTTAGTGGGGAAATATTGGTGTTTTGTGGACGGTTGGACTAGAAGACCTTGGAGGTCTTCTCCATCCTTGGTGATTCTATGATTCTATTATAAGTGATCAGAATGATACTTACCCTTGTGGTTTTCAGTATCTCCTTATATCACTATCTAAAGTGCCATTGCAGAGGTCAGAAAATGCTACTACATGAAGTTCATAATTTTTTTTGTACATTATTATTTCTCTTGGATAGTCTTGATTTACAGGCATCATCATTTTATTTTATTCAGTTGTTCAGTAGAGGTGGGTGAGAAACGAAATCTCAGCTCTAAATCTGCATGAATCCTGGGGAGTCACTGATTCCAGCTGGTGCTTTGTTGCTCAGTACTCAGAGGACCATGAATGAAAGCTACAGGTCTGAGGGTTCATGTCCCAGACACTGTGAGTTGTCAGATCTGCAACTACGTTTTGTTCTTATTTTTGTTTAATAGATAGTACCACATGGCATGCATGCTCTATGTTAGCAGTACCTTGTCTCCATATCTATAAAGCCCCAAGCCATAAATAAAAATATACAACTGGCAAGCTTCTTAGAGATTTTTAACTTCAGAAAAGATGTACCAATACCTATTAAAGGCAGAATGAATCATCATGGAATTTCCATCTCACAGTAAAATTGGTATTTCATTTTGATAAGGGAAGAATTCTCCATTTCATCCTTTTTGCTCTGGCTTTACTGTAGTTTATTGAAATAGCAAAATGAAACACTCTGATTTTGTTTAAATGCAACATTTATGTAATTTTTTGGTTACCTTTGAGATGAAGTGTATAAATTCCTACAAAATGCTTTACTTTTGTTTAGTCAGCATTTTCCAAAAAGAACATATCCACTGGGAAATTTTTAACACTGAGAACAGAGGTGTAAGTGAGTGTTCAAGATGGAGAGGAAAAGAATGGGGAAATTACTCTGTATCCTATTACTAACAGGATGGGAAAATGAAACTATCTGTATGGTCCAGTTCTAGGCTAGGACAACCTAAAGAGAGGAGAGGGTTCATTGGTCTACTTCTCTACAGTTATCAAGAAGCAGGATGCTCTCTGATGCAGAACAGCCAGTTGGTTTGTGCAGCAGAGTATGTTTTAGGCTCTGTGAGGTCTATATAACTGATCAAGGATGTGGATCAGAAATAATGCCCACAGGTATCATTTCTGGGGCAGGGTGCCTCAAGGTCTTCCCTCTTGATGGTGTGCATTTTTTAGAAGGCATTTTCAAAAGTACTTCATTGACTTGGATGTTGAAGAGAGTTTTCTGAAAATGGACTGAAGCCTTTTAGACTGTGTAGATGTCACACGGTCCAGTAAAATGTGTTGAAAAAGGACTGTTTTGCTAACAGAACTGTTCTGCTTTCTTTGCTCCCTCTGGCTTGTCCAGTGCCACTTGAGCATAACTAGTACTCAGGATAGATGTGTCCTGATGCATCCCTGAATATGTACTCATGTTGTCTCATTTTTCCAAAGTATTACTCCTTATAATGCAGCCTGTAAAGATGTTGAGAAATGAGCCTGCAAAGACGCTGAAAAATAAGCTGAAAAATGAAAAATATATGTACTAAAGTGAAAACATATGGTAGGTGCAAGTTATATGCACACTTTATAACAAATTCCGAAAATATACTTGAAGAATGAGAACTGCAAATGTTTCTGGTCTGGATGGCACATACTGAGGATCACTTGTATGTGCTCCATGATATTTGCCAGGTCTAAAAGTTCAGTTATGCTGGTGAACTTTCATTAATCAATCGGGAACTGGAGTGTAATAATGAGAAGGAGGATTGGTTGTGTCAATTCATCCTTTTAATTGTGTTCAATAGTTTCACATGAGGAATGGTTGAACTGGCTGCAGCAATTAAAGTGCTGAGCCTGAATCTGTGTAGGCCATTCAAAGCAGACATGAGCTTCAAAGATTCACAATCAATTAGCACTATTTTCTGCTTTTCAGTATGACTTAGTTTCCACTTAGCAGCAGCTGGTGGCACTGCACAGGACTGAAAGTAAAAGTGCCAAAATTCCACTTGTGTGGTGCTTCTGGCACAAATCAGATTAGGAATTACTGCAATATTTCCAAATCCATGTGCCAGACCAGAGAGGTTGGGATAAGTCTGTGTAATTATAGCAACCCAACCTCCAACCTTTCCTCATTTACTTAGCGCCTTGCCTACCACATTGCAGCATTCAGCAAAAGCAAGTAATGGCCTTTATCTGATTCTAATGTGTCTTTCTGCTTTTCTTCAGAGCTTTGTCATCTGTGGTGGCTTTAGGAGCTAATATCATCTGCAACAAAATCCCAGGCTTGGCCCCTCGGCAGCGAGCAATCTGCCAGAGCCGCCCTGATGCCATCATTGTGATCGGAGAAGGGGCACAAATGGGAATCAATGAGTGCCAGTACCAGTTTCGGTATGGGAGGTGGAACTGCTCTGCGCTGGGAGAGAAAACAGTTTTTGGACAAGAGCTTCGAGTAGGTAAGGGAGTCTCTAATACAGTGCTAAAGTGGTGTACTGGGACTATCTTTTATCTTTCTTACTGTGGTCCTGCAAAGGCTTATCTCCCTCTTGTACTGCTTGCTGGAGTTCAGCAGTGAAGGTCCCAGAACAACAGTTGTCTGTATTTTTTCACTGATTGAACAATAATTGACAAGAGGCAAAAAAATCTCTAACGAACTCTAGATGAAGTCATTCACATCTGTGCAACTTCATACCCAGCAATGACCCAGATCCCTGCTCAGACATCCAAGGACATAGTCATCACACCCTGTGAAAAAATTATTTCCAATTTTTGTCCTGTTAGAGGTTGCCATGGTAACTGCAGTGCGTGATATAGCCAATCAAAAGGGGACTAAAATGAACTGCATATAACACCTCCTCACAGACTAAGTGGAAGGAAAGTCCCAATTAACTCATGGACGTGTAGCACATATGACACAGGCCTTCCGATGTAAAGCAATGATACATATCCATTTTAGAGTTGCTATCATATTTTAAAGAAAATACTGCAAATGATTTGAGGCAGGAAACCTATTCAAAGAAAATAATATAGGATCTTGGCCTGACAAACTACTATCTGGCAGAAGCTAAATGATCACTTTCCATTTACCCTATGTCTGATATTATTTCACAGGGAGGAATACGCATATATTTTTTCCCACCGCTGAGATCATTGTTTTCCTCATTGTCCAGCTCATTGTATTAACCCTCTTCCTGTCCTTACCTCCGTCCCCCAAGGGCTGCCCTCTTACCATACTGACGGTGCTAAGTGTTGGGATAATGTTTTCTGGTGTGTGTGGCTCTCATGAGGGTGCTCAGAGTGAAAGCATCTAGCTTCCCTGTGGGGCTGTATCACATTCTTGTTGCGTCACATTCTTCTCTGGGTGACACCTTTTTCTTAAATTCAATAGTTCAGGTGAATCTGTAACATGAACGTGATTAGACACAAGATCTCTTTAAAACTGTATGAAAAAATGGCATAACATTTCATCCCATCTGTGCAAGGAGGAAAGAACTCACATGGTCCTTTGGTTGTTAGCATAGATTACGATTCTGTTTTCTTTCCCTTAGCATGCCTATGAAATGAATGCCAAAAGCTGAGATAGACTTAAGTCAACAATAAAACTGAACATTTTTTTCAAAGAGAATGCAAGTCTGGGAAACTGACTTGAGGTATGGGTTTTGAAGGGCACGGTGGCTGGGTAATACAGATTTGAAATTAAATAAATGCATTGACATAATGGAAACTGACTTACATCAGCAGAGAATTCATCATATTCTATGATCTTTACTCCACACCGAATCACAGAAGTGGAATAGGGCAAAAATTAATGATGAAAAACCATGAAAGCAGTAAGCCAAATGAACGGCAAAAGAAAAGTCTATATTTTTTGAACTTCAAAAAAACTTTTGGTCCAGTTTGGTGAGAAATTTGCTTTTCAGTGACTCTTCCCAGATTTGTCCTAAAAGATTTCTAATTCCATGTAGAAAATACACTTTGATTAACTTTTGTTTCTTAAGGAGACTATAAGTGGAAGACATTAAACATCCTCAAGGTACAGTGTACAAGAAACAACTTCATATTTGACATTTGCTTTCAACTATAAATATCTCAGAACAGCATCTTGTCACTTGTATTGACTATCAAAAACATAGGTCTGGTCTTCCTTAGTTGGTCTTACGCTTATTTGTCGTAAGTTGATGTCCAAAATGATGCTGTTGCTAGAAAATATATAGATGCCATGCATACTACTGTTCTTTATTTTCATTTGTCCTGATCTGCAAAATTCTGCAGGAAGAAAAGTCCTCTTAATGTCTGTAAGGTCATTTATGTTTTTGGAAAGAGACACACTGGAGTGTTGTACCAGAGTCTGTGTCATTGTTAAATTTTCCATTAAAAAGGTTCTCACAACTTCTGCTCTCCTCTTCAAACTGAGTATCTCATGACATCTCACCAGCTCCCTCCTTGTATTCATAACTAATAATTTTCTGAGAAAATTATACCACTGAGAAAAACTGTGCAGGTGAAAACAGTGGAAATACCTACAGTGGACAACTAATTGTGCTTGTGCTTTCTTTCTGAAATAAGAGCTATAGCAAACAGAAACTATTTAGCATCAAGATGAACTAGCTATCAGGATGTTCAACTACACAAAGTTTGAAAGAACGGTTTTCTTGAGCCCTGTTCAGGTCATTTTGCCAAAATGTTCACCAGATTCTTGACCTCTTCACCGAACTTGGGTGGTTTCTTGCAGCTCTGAAATGACTGATGTGGAATTTGGTGGATTCTTTTATGGCTTACCCCAATCACAGACAAAACTTGGCAGTTGCAGCTGAGTTCTGATTTGACATTTGTTGAGTGTGAAACCACACAAAGTGTAATGGATGGAGAAGGTTTACATGACCCCTGCCACCTGAGCCAGATGAGTTCCATACAGGTCTTATAAAGAATCCCATAATCCACGTGTCTTTATTTGTTTTATTAGTGGAGTAGCATCCGGAGACAATGTGGTCAGTATCTAGGGAAAGGACAGGATTTAGGAAGTGGTGTTATTACACTAGCAAGGGGTGAAAAGAAAAATAAGGAAAATAATTAAAAGAAAATAAAAACATTTGAAAGGTACAAAAGACTTGTAAGCATAAATATTTGCATGTGTAATAAAACACATCTGTATCTGACGCATACACAAACACTAAACCAGATATTTGGTTCTGGCTTAGACAAACCGAAGTGAGGATTAGGGCTAAAAAGCATAGGCATATTATCCACCTCACCCCAAAGGAAAGCTCATCTAGCTCCATTGCAGAACCACTTAAGGACAAGAAAAATTAAGACAAGTTATTCAGGTCATAGGAAGGAGGGGAAAAGTAAGATATGACAGCAGGATCTGAACTGCTTTAAGGCATCTTTAGCCTGCGACCCATGACACTCACGCAGCCCGGCCCAGACCATCCTGTGGCCATTCCCTGCCCTGTGCCATCATGGTGAATGGCTGTTGAACAGCCTGGTCCGGCCCTGGGCACACAGCCATCGCTCAGCAGCAGCCGAACATCGGTGTGTGACTGGCTCTATCTGGACTGAAACTAGGGCATTGGGAGAGTGCAGTGCAGTGCTAACTCAAGTTATGGCAAATAATTTTATATATTTTTATACACTGGATAAACACAGTCCTGTGAACAGCGAAAAATACGTAGCCTTGCTTTCTGTTTTGATAAAGGAATTTGAGAACCAGTTTCAAGGTTGTTGAAAAATCATCAATTTTTTGGTATATTAGCAATTGTATTTTCAGTTGACAAAAATAAATAAATTACCTGCAGATTTTCAAGTGGAATGTATAGAGTGGCAATCAGATAAGAAGAAAAATTTGATCATGTCTCTTTACCAGACTCTTTTCAGCAGTACGTACATTTGTGAACAACTGTTTTCAAGGTTGGAACAGAGGAATAGTTAAATTTTATCAAAAATAGTTAAATTTTATCAAAAATCTCTTTCAAACACTTCGAGAACTCACTACTTCCATTGAAACAGACTGATGGATTGGTTTCACAAAAACAATGTCAAATGTCCCACTAGTTTTGTTTTCATTTCTCTCCTTTCTAATATTTTAATAAAAGATACTAAAGATTAAAATAAGTTTTGTTTCTTATATGTATATAATATTATATAGTTTATGAGAGCTGCTCCGAAAGTAATGCCTGCTATTTTATTATGTTGGCCCACAATATCAGAGGCAGATGGTGGTGGAATGGCAGTAGGGGCTGAACCTTCCCACCAATATTCCATTACATTTTGTTGCCATGTGACAGGTGACAGATGGCAGCAGAGAAGTCTGACAAAATGGCGTCTGACATGGAAGTGTGTATGAAGCAAAAGTGTGTCACTGAAGTCCTCCATGAAGAAAAAATGGCACCCATTGACATTCACTGATGCTTGCTGAATGTTTATGGAGACCGAATAGTGATGTGAGCACAGTGAGGTGATAGGGGGTGCATTTCAGCAGTGGTGGTGATAACAGTGGGTCACTTTTGCTTGTGCAGATTTTGAGGAGTGCGGCATGCAGACTCTTGTTCATTGCTGGTGAAAATGTATAACTAATGGTGGAAACTATGATGAAAAATAGTATTTTGTAGCTGAGAATGTGCTCTACTAAATAGTGTTATTGTACTCATTATAAGTGTTGTAGTTTCCATGGAAATAAATATCAGGCATTACTTTCAGAGTGACCTACATATATGTGGCCCAAGACAATTCCTGTTCACTCAGTGCTGCCACGCAACCCAAAAGGTTGGATACTCATGACCTCTATAATACATGGGTGTCTATGTTAAAGACAATGTAAATATTTTGTTCAGAGGACAGAATAACAACTGTAGCAACGAAGTTATGCATGGGGCATTTGTATTTATGTGAAAGGTTTATAGTAGGCAGACATAAAAAGTGACAGGGCTATCCAAATCAGTAGCATGAACAAAAGATGTGGCATGGGGTTAATAAGTGAAGCATTGTTAATAGAATTTTGTTTTGTTCTGTTTTGTTTTGTTTTGTTCATTTTTTAGCTGGGAACTTTTCCAGGTATGCTACTCCCAAAGAAAAGTGTCACTACTACACTCAGTTTTACTCATCAAGTCCCTGTACATACTTGTAGCTGTTACCTTCCTGCAGTCAACCCTAGTTTTCATGCCCGTTCCTCACATTAACTCATCTTTTGCACTCTCCACTCATTCTTTTTGTTATAAGCCTTGAGATTATCTCTCTAACTCTTTTTAGATTCACAAACTAATTGGTTAACGATATATAAATTAGTATTATAAATTTGATAATCATTGTTGAAAGATAATTGTTCTAACTTGTTGAAGATAAGGAACCTGGCTTGGAAGCATTTAGTCTCTGGTCCTAAGACCAACGGTCTTAATTGCCCTAAATGATGTCTGAAGCTATCTATCATGTAGGTATCTCTAAAAGTTACAGATTAGTAATAACAGTTGGAAGCAAATAACTCCAAGGAAAAAAGTAGCCAGTACAGTCTCTGAAGTAGTGAATGAGAATGTCAGAAGTGAAACTCACTTTCCTTTGAAATGGTATTGTCCCAGCTAATTATTTGTGTATTGATCTTTTCCACTGGAATTTTTCAAACTGAAGTGCTCGTAAAAAAACTGTTCTTATCAGTGTTTAATCCAGGGCAAAAATGAGGCACAGAACACAAAAGTGTGTGTAGCTGTCAAGATGGCAAAAGTAATTTATAGAAGCCTCCTCTGTTAGACTCATGACATAGAAAAGGATCATTATGCAGTAGTATTCATCTGGCTGTCTCTCACACACTGCAGAGTGTCTCAGAGATAACTTCAGAGATATGATATAAAGAAAAAATTAATACATAAGTCTCTCTGAAAGTAATGTCTTCTATTTATTTCAGTGGAAACTACAACAGATACAAAGAGCACAATAACATTGTTTGATAGAGCATATCCCCAGCTACAAAACACTATTTTCCAACATACTCATCAGCATTAGCTGTGCATTTTCACCAGTGATGAACAAGAGCTCTTCATTTCACAGTCTGACAGCTGTGCACAGCCTTCAAGAATGTGGCCTGTCTTTCACTTTGCTGTCACTGCTGAAACGCACCACCCACCACCTCACTCTGCTCACATCCACTGTTTAGTCTCCATAAACATTCAGCGAGTGTTGATGAATGTCAATGGGTGCCATTTTTTTTTCTGCGTGGAGGAATTCAGTGACACACCTTTGCTTCATCCGCATTTCCATGTCAGACACCATTTTGTCAGACTGCCCCTCTGCTGCCATCTGTCACACGGCAACAACATGTAATAGAATATTGGTGGGAAGGTTCAACCTCTGCTGCCATCTCACCACCATCTGCCTCTGATATTGTGGGCCAATGTAATAAAATAGCAGGTATTACTTTCAGAGCAGACCTCGTGACTGAACTGCACAACTCACAGAGAAGAATCAACACATTTACTTATTTAAATATCTGATCTTTTATTTGGACCTACAGATTACTGATATATGGAAAGGATGCTTCTAAAGTGAGATTAAGCTGCTTGCTGTGAGAGATTTAAGAGAAGAACACATTTTCAGAAACTTCCATTCACCATGTGCTTGCTTAAGTTTTGCTTCACACTGTAGTCATAAAGGGGCAGGATGGAAGAGAAAATGACCTTTTTAAAGACTGCTAAAATATGTGCATGGATTTTATTAACTCACAGGTGAAGAGTACCTTACAAGTTCTTTTGAAAAATAATGACAGAAAATAAAGTCAATTGACAATATTGTATACAAGCATTCACTAGTAAACAAGCATACACATGCACATGTTAAATGCTAGGAAGGCAGCATCATTTCAAAGAAAAGATGAAGAAAGAGAAAGGAACATCTTCTGAAAGAAAGGTACTCATTAAAAAAAAAAAGATATTCTTCAGTACATACGCAATAGAAACAGGTAATAAATCCACATTGAATCCAGTATTTCAGCTGCAGACCTAAAAGAACATGGGAATTGAGCATGTAAGATATGTAAGTGATGGCATAATGGAGAAGTTATTGGCATTTTAATATCAGTAAATTATTCTTGGTTCAGGCCATATATAGGCTTTATTTAATTTGGATTCACATATGAATTTAGTCATTTTTATTCTGGGCTACAATGGTGGTTTAACTGAGGTGCCAAATGTTCATAAAACTTCCTAGTAAAATGGGAGGAGTAGAAAGGCTTGTTATTCTCCAAAAATGGAAATTTGCCCCCAGGCTGATACATTAATCTGGTACAGTAGTGTCTAGAATAAGTTGGCCAACTTGCAAAACTTTGCTTGCAGTATGAGCAGAAAACTTCCAGTACATGAGGACAGGCGGCATTCTTAGGAATGCTTTACAACCATACACATGTTTCAGTGCTATCAGCAAATCAGTAAAGGGAACCATAAATGAATATGGATAGTTTGTTTTTAAGTAAGTATATTTCTATCTCTCTATTACCCTTTCTTTCCTCCCACCATTTTTTTCTCTCAGTTACTTTTCGTTTTCATTTTCCAATTTTTAACCGATACATGTTGCTAGTTAATGCTCAGTAATATTCATACATCAGGTTGACTGTATGACTGTATGTTTATTATTCTAACATCTGTGTATTTATTATGGGAAAATCTATCTTTACTGACTTGCGTTATATCCAATAAAAACAATATGGGGGAAAGAAAGGAATCGTGCAGCTGGAAACAATTTGGAGGGGGAAAATGAGCTGAAATTAGATTATTTTAAATGTGATACAGAGAAGAGTGCACACTTCACCAGCAGAAAGGCAGTAATTATCTTTGTTGTAGCAGTAGGTGCTATGATTGGTTTAGGCATTTGTCAGTTACTGTCAACCACAGTTGCACAGTAGTCCATGGATCTAACATGGAAAAAAAATCCTGTTTATTTTGTTGCCGTCATATAGCATGATTCCTAAAAACAAAGTCCTTTTAGCATTCAGACAACTGATCAGAAAGAAACTTATTGGTAATTTGAACTGGAAGTCTACCTTGATGCAAGGATTTGATGAAAGCCATTTCAATGTGAGAGGTGGCTTCTTGCAAGATGGCATTGTCTTCCAACGTATAGTGCAGAGGCTATCTGGGATGTCAATAAAAAGGTACACACGATGCATTCAATCAGCCAACACTATGCGCATCTTACATAGACTGCATAAGACCAACACACATTGGATCCTTATTGCTCACATGAGTACCTTGGAGTGATTGCCAACGTCCATTTTACAAATGTCATGTGGAGGTTTTGCATTTGCTATTGTGTTTTAGCTAAATGAGTACATGCTATAAATACCATGGCAAATTTAATGAGCTGTGGCTTATGCAAGGATAGTTTTTAATAGAAGCACGGTGGCATATTACAAGATGTATAATCCTCAGTTATGTGAACAGAGAGATTTCTCATTATTAGGCTGAATTAAAAAAAAAAAAAAAAGACATGCATAGCAAGTCACCACCCATACCAGTTGGGTAAGTCAGTCAGGCAGACAGAGACATCTGGTAAAGAGAATAAAATACAAAATCTGAGGACATCCTCAGTATGCTCATTTTGCTGGAAAGATTTATCAGAGTGCAAACACTCATTGCAAAGCCTTCTGTTAAATGGCTCAAATAAACAGTGCATTTCTTTTCTCAACTGATATGTTGCTGAAAGGAAAAACAAAAATATTAATAACCTTAAGAATATTCACGATAATTTTATGAACTTATTATATATACATTATCACAGAAGGATTTCAGTTTTGTTACTGACTATCCCACAAGTTTCCTTACAAAGACAGAAAGGCTTGAACAAAATCAGGCTATTTCATCTAAAGACCCTCATGCTTACATGAGTTACCCTATAGGCAGTAATCTAAGTACAATAAGGCATGCAGGCATGCCTTAGTACAGTTTTTACAGGACAATTCCATTTGAAGGAAAACTACAAAGTAGAAAAAAGCTGTGAAAATCTAGTTGCTGCAAGGTAAAGCGAGAAGACTATTTCAGTTTGCATTATCATCACTGAAAAAAATTAAAGAGTAGATTCAGACAGTTCGTATTTTCTGACTCTAGAAGGGTGGATAAGATTTTTACTATCACAAGCAGAAAAGCAATACAGTAACCCAAACCAGAATAAGAAAATAAACCTTCCAGCTGGCAGCTGCTGATTCTGGGAAGGGTTAGTAAAAAAGTTATGAAACAACTACTGTGCTAAGAATTGATAATATTCTAGCTGTGGAGACAAGCTCTCTTGAGAGTGGTAGGTTCAGATTTTTCTTAATTTCAGTAGGTTTCTGTCTGGAGGTTTTTAGAAAAAATAAAGTCATTTCTCTTATAAGGAAGCATTGTGTTAAAGAAACATCCTATTTTAAGAGAGGGAGGATTCCCATCTTAGTGAATCTGTTCAAAAATTTGTGGGTGATAATTTCTCTGAGCTTTATATTTCTTCATATGCCAGAGCCTCACAATGATTCAGAAAGACTAAAATAATATTTTCAAAACAGACTGCAAATCACAGATGAAAAGATAAATGTGAATGGATAGTACCGTTTGTAAATTATGTGTTGATAGTAATAAATTTTGACTTATATTCTCTACTTCCATGCCTTTTTGTAAGGTACAACTGTCCGGTTAAAGAGTAGCTCAATTTAATTTTTTTTTTTTTTCCCTCAGGGGTCATGAGTTTAAAGAACAGTACAAGTCTTCTTAGATTAAAAAGTTATCATTGTCATTTAAATATTTGCGTCTCTGAAAGAACACTTGCTTTAAGAGGCAGACATAGTTATTCTAAACAAAGCACTAATATGTTAATACATTTATTTCATGAACTTTACATGGCTTGCAGCTGGATGAAAAATGGTAGATGCTGACCTGAGTGAGATCTGGAATTTCCATCCTGAGGGGAGTGCTAACTCCTTAAACTTTTGTTTTATTGCATTTTACCTATAAAAACGAAGTTTTCCTTGGAACAGATGTTGTTCTGTAGAGAGTTTCAAACTAAAATACGCTGACATACCTGACTCCAACCAACTTCATTTTGGTCTATTAGCGTATTGGCTTTTAAAGTAGTTAAGGATGAATGGTCTTTGATGTAAACCGATGCAGGGACCTGTAAATGTGGACACTCAAATCTCTGCATCTCATGTGCTTTGTTCTTGCCTACTTCCATATGCATCCTAAGTTACATGGCTCTATGAGACACCATGCAGCTTGGTTAAAGACACTGCATAGCACAACGCATTGTCTTCCTGTGACCTTAGACCTCAGGTTACAAAAGGGCCATTGTGTTCTCAAAAAACAACAGGTTGATATGGGGAAACAATTTCATACTTTGTTTCAGAGGTCCAAAATCAAATGGATTTTTAAAAATTAAATAGAATAACTCCTTTTAAATGCCAGTGTGGAAAACATTTATTTTTGAGATGGATGGCTAGTCAGGGTTTTTGGCATTTTGTGATTGTTCTAGTAAATCTGACTATCTGCAGTGGCAAAAGCTGATGTTATGTGTAATGTGGCCTTATGGATAGAGTGTGTAACAACCTATAACTCTGATCATGTTGTGCTCAGCATTGGCCAGAACAAAATCCTAATTTCCAGTTGCTTTTAACTTTGCTTTCAGCTACCCACAATAAAATTTTCCATGTTACTGGTCTGCTTTGGGATGAGTGAGTCAGAGGTCCCATGGAAAAGATAGTAGGGAAATTCTAGGCTGTTATTTAATTATAAGCTGTACTGTAATTTGGACACGACAAGGCTAAATTTGAACAGCATTAAGAGTGGAATTTCCTTACTTCCAAGTGCCTTGCTTGGAACATCCATGTTCCTTTACTATCATTTTTTTCATATCACTTTGTAATAAATTTTGCTGGCTACAAATGATACGTAGCATTCTGACTGAATTAGTAACTTCTAGCCTCCCAGTCCTATTGATCAGTGACTCTCAATGTAATGCTCACCTTAAACAGGAAGGCAAATAACATTTAAAATTATCCAGTGTCTGCTGCTGAGCTTAGCCCAATATCATGGAGAACAAATTCTGGTCAGTAGCATTTTTGCTTCTGCTTTCACAAGGGCCAGTTACATCCACTCAAAAGACTCCTTCCTTTTAAGTACAAGCAGAAGTTCAAATTGGAGCTGAGGGACTTTACTAAAACCTAATTTGATAAAGAGAAATCAACTGTGCAGTATTTGAATATTTAGGTACAGAACAAACTTTACAAACTAGCATGTGCTGACAAATCTTGCCACTTTCTTACCGCATGGTAAGAAAATCTTTTATGTATAATGAAAGGCAGCACAGAAGAGTAGGTGACCCAAACCTGTCAGTATCTGATGCTGCGATAACTTGGGCTTCTAATGACTTTGAAAATTCCCTGCACATCACTAGTGTGGTTAACTATGTTGTCAAAATCTCTTCCCTAAAATTACATATGATAGGTTTGGTCTATCTAGCTCAACCTCTACATCAAGCAGGACAGATTAAATGCAACATTGGATTTCAGAGTTGCATGTAGCAGCATCCATCCCTTTCCTGCCCTTTTGCTTGGGATGCATTCTGTTTGGTAAACCATCTGTTTCTAAATTGAAAAGCTTGGAACAAACAGAGAGGCATGTACAAAAATTACAAAAAACACAACATTTGTTGATCTGTACATTTTGGTAAGCAAGTGAATGTTTCAGCATTCATGCTCAGATCGCCATTCCATGCAGTTTACTGTCCCGCCTCCAGTCACAAACAATTTCTTTGTCTAATGAAGTGACTGGCATATTCAGAAATATTATGACTGACAATATCTTATTTTCTTATTGTGAAAATTTCTTTCCTGAGTATCATGCATGACTCTTTAGCATTGGATTAAATTACCTATGACTGTAGTTTATTTCTTACTGACGTATTGTATGTCAATAACTGTGAAACATAATATTAATGATATGAGATTAAAATGAAAGCTAGGAAGCAAGCATACAAGAGGACAGTTTTATGTATTATTGTTGGGAGGCTTGAAAAAACAGAATCTAGCACAGCAGTACTAAGGAAGCTGTTCTCTTAGTCTTCAAATTAGCCAAGAACTTGAGTCATCTTCTATTTGTCTAATATATGTTTAACTTTAAACCCCATGTTTTAAGTCTTATTCGAGTATAACGGGGTTTGAAAGTGCTTCACTTTAAAGGCATGCCTAAGTTCTGTGCAGAGTATGGAAGTCGTAGTGAAAGCCAGCATGTAGGATCAAGCTGAGGGTGGGTCTTTCAGTTAGCAAAAAGTGTCACAATTCTTCAGTTTTTATTCAGTTTGTTCTTAGGATTAAAGTAATTCTATGTAAAGACTTACAGCCACAACTGTAGTCTGTCAGTCTCTCTACTACAGAGATTCAGCCTCAGATTTCTGTAACTGATAAAGAAAGATGATTCCTAAGAATTAATCAGCATTGGTGTAAAAAAGGAGGCTTGAATGGATGTGAGGTTTATAAGGAGGCCGCTCTCATTCCAGAAAGAAAACTAGCGTGCTGGCTTGTATCTCCCAATTTAAGCTCAACAGACATGGGCTGACTTTGATGACAATAGTTAAAGGCAATTGCTGTTGAGAAATTGCTGGAAAGCTCTGTTCAGGATCATTATTTATTTTTACCAGTTCGCTCATTTCTTCATGACAACATGGAAACTTGTTTTCTGTCTTCATCTTGGGTATTGTGTCCAGTTCGGGGCTGTCCAGTTCAAGAAAGACAGGGAACTTCCAGAGAGAGTCCAGCGGAGGGCCACAGAGATGATCAGGGGCCCGGAGCATCTCCCTTATGAGGAAAGACTGAAGGACCTGGGGATGGTTCAGTCTGGAGAAGAGAAGACCAAAAGGAGACCTTATCAACACTTAGAAATATCTAAAGAGTGGGAGTCAAGTGGATGGGGCCAGGCTCTTTTCAGTGGTGCCCAGGACAATAGGCACAAACTGGAATACAGGAAGTTACATCTGAACATGAGGAATATCTACTTTGAGGGTGACAGAGCACTGGAACAGGCTGCCCAGAGAGGTTGTGGATTCTCTTCCTCTGGAGATATTCAAAACCCTCCTGGACTCCTTCTTGTGCAACCTATTGTAGGGAACCTGCTTTAGCAGAGTGGTTGGACTAGATGATCTCCTGAGGTCCTTTCTAATCCCTGTGACTATTTGATTTTGTGATCCACCCATCCTGTTCAGAAAAGGTAGTAGCCACTGTTGAAGCAGCTTTGCAGTTTCTGAGGGGAATGTCACAAGAGGTAGCCTTGACATCTGTCTCTGTTGCTGAACTTTTGGGCTTCAGACAACAGAGGCAGAAAAATGGGGAGTCTCTTCCTCACTTCTTTCTTTTGGCCCAGACTCACACCTCATAGCTCAGGCATTTGGATGAGATGTCTAAGATGTGAACCTAATCAGCCTGTATTCCTTGTATGGTCAAAGAAGAGAGAGCAGCACTTCCAGAGGGTGATTTGGATCTTAATTTGACTGCATGACAGTGTGGATGTCCCTGTTGACTGCCTTGGGAGTTTAGACTCCCTAATTAGGTATCAAGCTTCTTTATGCCTAATTTTGGTTGGTCTGTGTAATTTTGCCTTCTCTCCACATACATTTCTCAGGGGAGCATGTGGTCCTTTTTGAAGCCATACCTGCTTGCCTGATATAACAGACATGGAAACATGACCTTCATTTAAACTCCTGGTTATTCTCGGTACTCATTTACCATTAGTAACTGCAAAAGTTGTCTAAGTTAATGGCTTTCAGGCAGATACTGGCAGAAAAATGCTGTAACCACAGGCATATACTCCACCACTGCTATTTGGAAATTTAAGAACAAGTGTGAGTCCAAAATTACCACCAGATGGTGCACCTATTTAGCAAGTGACCGAGACATGTTCCACAAGAAAGGGTAGCCTCCAGCAACCCATCAAGTTTCTTCCCCTGCTGTTTATTCTCAGTTGTGATATGAAAAGAACATGTTTGAAACATGGACCTGCTGGTATTACTATTCTGTTACATTTAATATGGAGTATGTTTTCAGTCTCTCAGTGGAAGCCTTTCAACTGCTTCACTAGGGGCATGAGGAAGTGGGAAAGAGTGTAGCAGATCTGTGAATGTGCGTAAATGGCAAAGAAAAGGAAAAGGGATGAGATGGGAGCAGGAAAAATTGGTAATGGTAAATGGCAATGAGCAGATTCCAAAATCAGAAATGATCAGCACAAACCATCTGTGCACTTCTATTTTGTTAAGTGGGACTAGTTCTGATTATTAACGGTAAGAAGCTGGTAGAATGTTGAAGTCAGGGCATTTCTGAAGGATAGTCTTGATGAATAAGTCAGTATTATGGAAAACTGCCAACGCCAGTATCCCAGGCAAAAACACATGGGATATTTATTAACTGAATAGCAAAGGTGGTTAACTTCCTAAACAGTGTTGTGTTTTTATTGTCTGACTACTACTCATTCTGAAGCATTTGTGGTATTCCACACTCAAAAATTAGCAGAAATTGATAAGCATGCATTTTCTGCAATATTTTTCTGAACATCACAAGAGCATGTGATTCATCAACTTGATTTGTTCTAAATCATAGAATCATAGAATATACTGAGTTGGAAGGGACCCATAAGAATCACTGAGACCAACTTCTGAAGATGGGAATGGGAAGACTGTTTCCACTGGAGGACAGTCTGCAGTCCAGAGAGTCACAGCTTGCTAAAAGCACTGGCAACAGATAAAGCCATGGGCTGAGTTACATCAATGCACTAACACATTTAGGACATGAGTAGATTTCTCTTCCCATCCTACTTTTCTTCTTGCATTAAAGAAATTTTTGAAGTTGTTTGTAGGTTACTAGCAATCCTCTTTCATGAACTTTACAAAATTAATCTGAAAGAAAATATTGCGAGTCTTGTTTTATTGTGCTTTAAAGGATTCCATAATTAGAACTTAATATATTCCTAGGAAACGATTAATTTGAATGGTTGTTCTCTTGATTACAATTTGATCAGAACGGAAACGTCTGAATAGAATACTCCCTCTGAGCAGAGAATGAAAACATTTAAATACTCTTTAATAAGAGAAGTACTCATTCTGAAAGGATAAAATCTTTTTTCATTTTCTTTGTCCGAACTGAGAGGAAGACATCACCCAAAGAATCTCAATAAAATTCTTCTATCATTTTTCACATACCCTGTGGCTCCTAGTGCAATGTGAGAACTATCATTTTACGGTTAAAGCAAGGACCAGGAGATAATGGATTTGGATGTTCCTCCCAGTTGTGCCATATACTTTTCTTGTGACCTTGGGCGAGTCACTTCATACCTCTCTGTCTAGAGACTAAAGATGACTAATTTCAGTGGGGAACTGAAAGGCTTAATTAATGTGGACTAACCTCACTGGGACATAAACATTCATGAAGAACCCTGGGATCTTCAACCAGAAACAATTGCTCTTCAAGTCTTCTTATCCAAACAGGAAGCAAAGGACAGATATGTCATGAAGGGATTTGTTTTTATAGAAAGCGAGTTCAGGTCTGAAACACGATCCTTACTGAAGAATCGCAGTAGGCCTGATAGGATTTCTTAGTTTGAACAAGAGGAATTATGGAAGCTTTAGGTAGTTGTCTACAAAAAGTCTGAAATTCAGTTTCCCAAAGAGAAAATATTGCTTGGTACTTACATGAAACATTATACAGAGGAAATGAATCCCACTGGACCAGTAACTGATTGTTATTTACAATACGCTCACTGTATGTATGCCGATTCTTGGACTAAATCTTCCTGCCCAAGACTCTCTTTTTCTAGCTACTGGTGCACAGTGACATCTTGACACTAGCAATGTGGCTTGAACACATTTTCCCCTCCTTTCCTTTCTTTTTCTCCTTGCTTTCTCCCATTTTTTTCTTTCAGTAGTTCAGCAATGCTGAAAGCAAGTTCCCTTCTTTTGTTTGCTTTTCCCTTGTCCATTGATCAACCATGTTTCTTTTTAACAGACAATACAGTAAAAACAGAAGCTCTTAGCAGGAGTGTTAGCTAGGATTTCCCTGTCCTCTTACACAACCAAAGCCTCTGCAGGACTGCTTTATTGTTTTCTTTCAGGGATTATCAGCAATATTCCACATACTACTGACACAATGAGGCATAAGCTTCATTCAGAGAACGCAAGACACTGATTTCTAAAGAATTCTAGACTACAGTGCAACTAAGGATGGCCATGGAAATCTTGAAAGGCAGCAGTCTACCCTGAAATCTGAGAGGTAGAAAGACTTCTGGAGGGTTTTCACGCAGCACAAAATATTTCCATGATTACCGAGTCCTGCTCAAAAGTTAAATTCAAAATGTCTGCTCTGAATATCTTATATAGAGAAGGGAAACACCCTATGTGATAGGCAAAAATATGACTTGGTACAATGTAGCCTAATCCAAGATTTTTCACGTGAAACATTTGTTTTGGTTTGGTTTTTAGACATTTGCCTTTCAAACTGGTCTATTTTAATTAGAGCTCAACCTGAACCACAAAAGATAGATTTGAACTTTCCCAGAGTTCAGTGGTGTTCAGATCTGGCTTTTGGTTTGGCCCATCACAGAGATAGGGGTCAGTTTCAAAGTTCAGATCTGCAAACAAGATTCTTCAAAGCATGGGATTGTGAAGATTATTTAATGAGACCCAAATCTTCTTTGAATGGTAAATTTGCAGTAGAGACACTTGTTAGTGTTTTTCTGAAGATTTTTTTATTTTTACTTTTTTAATGTAAGCATGTCTGGAAGACTGATGTTCCTATCAATCTATTTGAATACCCTTGTATTCATTCTCCTGGAAGAGTGTTGTGTATTCTTTCCTGATCACAAAGCCCAGATCCTGCTCTGAAGCTGGAGTACCTCGAGAACCCAAAGATTTTGCTTCTGATCTCTGTTTAAAACTCATCCTTTAGTTCTAGGGTATTGTGCCTAAAAACAATAGAAACTCCTTGTGGGCAAGAATTCTGATCTCTTTATTCTCATAGAGTTTTGATTTTTCAGCTGAAGGGGCAGTTAATTCACAGGGCTGCCATCCATGCATTTGTCAAACCCTTCTGTGTAAACTCTTGCAGGTGTGGACCAGCATCTGAGGATGAACTCACAAAGTACTTGGCAAAACACAGGCTTAGCTCTCTGATATTAGCACAACACAAATAATAAATACCAATCACTGATCTAGTGGATAAGATAGCCTGACTGGTAGCCTGACAGGTTTAGATTAAACAGTAATTCAGTATCTTTCATGAGGCCTAAGAAGATCAGTGTAATCACTCATTTTTTTTTTGCGAATCTTGTCACTTGCTAACCCACTGTTAGGACCAGAAGCTCCAGAGCTGAAAAAAAAGTCTTTGCTCTGCAATGCTTCCAGACTCATTTTGCAAACCAGAGAGGTTTGGACAAGTATCTGAACTCTGTGTGTTTAATCCAAAACCCTCTGAGCTCTTTATTCTTTTAAATCTCTTTCATATGTGTGATTTGTGCTGCATCTTGTTCGCTGAGGTTACAAATGAGTACGAGGCAAAGACCCTGTAAACACCAAGAAGGGTAGACATCATCACTTGAATATTTTCCTCTCAGAAAGATTGTCAGGCAAGCCAAACTTGAGTGCAGCCACACAGGCAGTGTAAGAGTGTTTAGAAGACCTTTAAGAAAATTTGAATGCAACTCTGAATTCAGCCCCTTTCACCATAACTTTCTTATTTGCTTTCCACAAAATCTGTGCTCTGGCAGGGAGCAGCAGTGATTTCTGGGGTTGCTGCCCAGCTATTTCCCCTACACCTGGAAGATGTGGTCTTTACAGCAGAATTAGCAGAGCAGAAGGCAGGCTCATACAAATCTACAAACCCAGCTTCTCTTCTGCTGCCACAAAGGAAGGGCTGGCTTGAACAGGAGTGTAAGGTAAAGCCAATGAGGCATGCTTCTTCTTCAACCATGGGTGATACCAGAGCATTGGTGTCATCCTGAACAGTCACACAGAGACACTATGTCTCCCATGCCAAGCCTTGTTTTGCCAAGAATGCTCTGGAGAAAAACACTAAAGCCTGCTCAGCTGAGGGAGGAGTAGTGAGTAACCAGCGATAGAGCTCATACTGGAGATATGCTTGTGAAATCTGACATAGCATGTCAGATTCGGTCCTCTAGGGTGTCCTGTCAGACGTCAAAAACCAGACCAGTAAAAACATATGATTTGCAGAACAATCTAAAGGAATAACATGCAGAATTACCCTCCAGAAAATTGACAGCACTGCCCAGCAAACACAAGAGCCTCTCTGTTATGTTTCTGTGTGGACTTTTATAGGAAAA